>OZ010797.1:266666819-266743819 GCA_963932465.1 Maratus speciosus
AAGAAAATTACAGCATAGACATATACGTTTCATCAGTGAAACAACGCCTAAACCTCTATGGTTTACATGGCAAAAGACCAGCAAAGACACATTTCTAATCTACTAAGAATAGGAAGGCTAGAGTTGCATTTGTAAAACGGCATAACCCGTTCAGGGGCAAAGCAATGCTATTGCTGAAGTGTTGAAATTAATGACTGACACCAGAATTTTGGTTAAAAAACAATCAGTTTATTATGTGTTTGAAATATAGCTTTTTCTTATTTAAAAATAAATTTGTTTTCAAATTCCGGTGTCAATCATTAATTAATCATAAAGCAAACATTTCTTTCTTTAGCATCACAAATCAGCTCTCTCCAGTCTCCAACCATCATAATTTATTAAGGAGTCTGCATGAACACAAATTATTAAGCATTTCTTTGCTCTAGTTATAGCAACATTTAATCTCTGCTTACAAGCTAAAACCCCTATGCCACCAGATTGACTGTTTGCTCTTACAGTTGAGATAATAATAGTATCTTTTTCTCGACCTTGAAACTATCAAAAGTATTAACTTCAATGTCTTTATATCGTGGAT
The DNA here is from genome assembly GCA_963932465.1 of Maratus speciosus. Lineage (NCBI taxonomy): Eukaryota > Metazoa > Arthropoda > Arachnida > Araneae > Salticidae > Maratus > Maratus speciosus. The sequence continues at coordinate 266,667,394 of OZ010797.1, forward strand.
TAGCATTGAATTCTTTCAAGTATAAAGATCTTTGTGCTTGATAAGGAGTAATTATATAAATTGAAGATGCCGAATCAACAATACAATCTAATAGGGAAGTACAAATATTTATAATAACCTTTGCTTCAATAAAATTCATTTTAGTTGACGAATGATCTTTTTCCTAACTAATATATATATCCAGCATCATGTATGGTAGAAGGGGAAAATTAGCATATTCTACATCTACATTGGCATTTGTATTAAGTTTATGATTATAAGCAAATTTTGATGGAAATTCACAAATGCTAGAATGCATCCGAAACTGTTCATGTAATGTAAACATTGGGGTTTGTTTGCAGTACATCTGAAAAAATGTGTTGAACCTTTCAAATGCTGATCTTTCAAAACCGTATTTGAGAGATGTCTTTGATAAAACAGTGGCTGGCAACTGCTTATGATCCCCTACAAGTATCAATTTTCTGACACCCAACATTAATGGTTGAAGTATTTCTAATTCATGGACTGAGCAGCTTCATCCACAATACAATGCGAAAATTGATAATTGGATTTTGTATTAAAGGTTTTCAGTAAACGTGGAGAACAGCCACTTAAAGTAGATAGAATGATATGACTGTCTTTCAACAGTTTCCTTCCAAATTATGTCAGCATGGTTAGTCCTTTGATTTACAAAATTTTCATCAGTCAGTTGTTTGTACCTATCTTCAAGAGATGGGATTTCAAAAAAGCAGTGGGACTTTTTACCATGTCTCTAACTGTATTGTCTGTGAATGCACACGATAATGTTAAATCTTCATTGGGAGAAAATTGTAGTTTGTATAGTAAAAAATCAGATCTGTTATAAAGCTTTATGTAAGCTACAGAATTTATGTCAGAAAATATATATTTTGTTTTTACAATTTGTTTTATTGTACTTTCATAAGTTTTAATTCCTATTGTAAAGTCCATTTTGATGGGAAATGATGTTAAAATTTTACTTTGTATATTTAAATCTATGCATCTGTTTTTTTCTTTACAGTTATGTTCATTACCAGCAGGGAAAAGTTGCAAATTAAATGTTCCTGTTGAAAATGCAAATGGCGGACTTTCGTAATAATAGCCAGCTTCTTCGGAAAGGGAGCAAAATGCATCCGAAACTGTTCATGTAATGTAAACATTGGGGTTTGTTTGCAGTACATCTGAAAAAATGTGTTGAACCTTTCAAATGCTGATCTTTCAAAACTGTATTTGCTAGCTGTCTTTGATAAAACAGTAGCTGGCAACTGCTTATGATCCCCTACAAGTATCAATTTTCTGACGCCCAACATTAATGGTTGAAGTATTTCTAATTCATGGACTGAGCAGCTTCATCCACAATACAATGCGAAAATTGATAATTGGATTTTGTATTAAAGGTTTCCAGTAAACGTGTAGAACAGCCACTTAAAGAAGATAGAATGATATGACTGTCTTTCAACAGTTTCCTTCCAAATTATGTCAGCATGGTTAGTCCTTTGATTTACAAAATTTTCACCAGTCAGGTGTTTGTACCTATCTTCAAGAGATGGGATTTCAAAAAAGCAGTGGGACTTTTTACCATGTCTCTAACTGTATTGTCTGTGAATGCACACGATAATGTTAAATCTTCATTGGGAGAAAATTGTGGTTTGTATAGTAAAAAATCTGATCTGTTATAAAGCTTTATGTAAGCTACAGGATTTATGTCAGAAAATATATATTTTGTTTTTACAATTTGTTTTATTGTGCCTTCATAAGTTTTAATTCCTATTGTAAAGTCCATTTTGATGGGAAATGATGTTAAAATTTTACTTTGTATATTTAAATCTATGCATCTGTTTTCTTCTTTACAGTTATGTTCATTACCAGCAGGGAAAAGTTGCAAATTAAATGTTCCTGTTGAAAATGCAAATGGCAGACTTTCGTAATAATAGCCAGCTTCTTCGGAAAGGGAGCAAAATACATCCGAAACTGTTCATGTAATGTAAACATTGGGGTTTGTTTGCAGTGCATCTGAAAAAATGTGTTGAACCTTTCAAATGCTGATCTTTTAAAACTGTATTTGCAAGCTGTCTTTGATAAAACAGAAGCTGGCAACTGCTTATGATCCCCTACAAGTATCAATTTTCTGACGCCCAACATTAATGGTTGAAGTATATCTAATTCATGGGCTGAGCAGCTTCATCCACAATACAATGCGGAAATTGATAACTGGATTTTGTATTAAAGGTTTTCAGTAAACGTGTAGAACAGCCATTTAAAGCAGATAGAATGATATGACTGTCTTTCAACAGTTTCCTTCCAAATTATGTCAGCATGGTTAGTCCTTTGATTTACAAAATTTTCATCAGTCAGTTGTTTGTACCTATCTTCAAGAGATGGGATTTCAAAAAAGCAGTGGGACTTTTTACCATGTCTCTAACTGTATTGTCTGTGAATGCACACGATAATGTTAAATCTTCATTGGGAGAAAATTGTGGTTTGTATAGTAAAAAATCTGATCTGTTATAAAGCTTTATGTAAGCTACAGGATTTATGTCAGAAAATATATATTTTGTTTTTACAATTTGTTTTATTGTGCCTTCATAAGTTTTAATTCCTATTGTAAAGTCCATTTTGATGGGAAATGATGTTAAAATTTTACTTTGTATATTTAAATCTATGCATCTGTTTTCTTCTTTACAGTTATGTTCATTACCAGCAGGGAAAAGTTGCAAATTAAATGTTCCTGTTGAAAATGCAAATGGCGGACTTTCGTAATATTAGCCAGCTTCTTCGGAAAGGGAGCAAAATGCATCCGAAACTGTTCATGTAATGTAAACATTGGGGTTTGTTTGCAGTACATCTGAAAAAATGTGTTGAACCTTCCAAATGCTGATCTTTTAAAACTGTATTTGCAAGCTGTCTTTGATAAAACAGTAGCTGGCAACTGCTTATGATCCCCTACAAGTATCAATTTTCTGACGCCCAACATTAATGGTTGAAGTATTTCTAATTCATGGACTGAGCAGCTTCATCCACAATACAATGCGGAAATTGATAATTGGATTTTGTATTAAAGGTTTTCAGTAAACGTGTAGAACAGCCATTTAAAGCAGATAGAATGATATGACTGTCTTTCAACAGTTTCCTTCCAAATTATGTCAGTATGGTTAGTCCTTTGATTTACAAAATTTTCATCAGTCAGTTGTTTGTACCTATCTTCAAGAGATGGGATTTCGAAAAAGCAGTGGGACTTTTTACCATGTCTATAACTGTATTGTCTGTGAATGCACACGATAATGTTAAATCTTCTTTGGGAGAAAATTGTAGTTTGTATAGTAAAAAATCTGATCTGTTATAAAGCTTTATGTAAGCTACAGAATTTATGTCAGAAAATATATATTTTGTTTTTGCAATTTGTTTTATTGTGCCTTCATAAGTTTTAATTCCTATTGTAAAGTCCATTTTGATGGGAAATGATGTTAAAATTTTACCTTGTATATTTAAATCTATGCATCTGTTTTCTTCTTTACAGTTATGTTCATTACCAGCAGGGAAAAGTTGCAAATTAAATGTTCCTGTTGAAAATGCAAATGGCGGACTTTCGTAATAATAGCCAGCTTCTTCGGAAAGGGAGCAAAATGCATCCGAAACTGTTCATGTAATGTAAACATTGGGGTTTGTTTGCAGTACATCTCAAAAAATGTGTTGAACCTTTCAAATGCTGATCTTTCAAAACTGTATTTGCAAGCTGTCTTTGATAAAACAGTAGCTGGCAACTGCTTATGATCCCCTACAAGTATCAATTTTCTGACGCCCAACATTAATGGTTGAAGTATTTCTAATTCATGGACTGAGCAGCTTCATCCACAATACAATGCGGAAATTGATAATTGGATTTTGTATTAAAGGTTTTCAGTAAACGTGTAGAACAGCCATTTAAAGCAGATAGAATGATATGACTGTCTTTCAACAGTTTCCTTCCAAATGATGTCAGCATGGTTAGTCCTTTGATTTACAAAATTTTCATCATTCAGTTGTTTGTACCTATCTTCAAGAGATGGGATTTCGAAAAAGCAGTGGGACTTTTTACCATGTCTCTAACTGTATTGCCTGTGAATGCACATGATAATGTTAAATCTTCATTGGGAGAAAATTGTGGTTTGTATAGTAAAAAATCTGATCTGTTATAAAGCTTTATGTAAGCTACACAATTTATGTCAGAAAATATATATTTTGTTTTTTCAATTTGTTTTATTGTGCCTTCATAAGTTTTAATTCCTATTGTAAAGTCCATTTTGATGGGAAATGATGTTAAAATTTTACTTTGTATATTTAAATCTATGCATCTGTTTTCTTCTTTACAGTTATGTTCATTACCAGCAGGGAAAAGGTGCAAATTAAATGTTCCTGTTGAAAATGCAAATGGCGGACTTTCGTAATAATAGCCAGCTTCTTCGGAAAGGGAGCAAAATGCATCCGAAACTGTTCATGTAATGTAAACATTGGGGTTTGTTTGCAGTGCATCTGAAAAAATGTGTTGAACCTTTCAAATGCTGATCTTTTAAAACTGTATTTGCAAGCTGTCTTTGATAAAACAGTAGCTGGCAACTGCTTATGATCCCCTACAAGTATCAATTTTCTGACGCCCAACATTAATGGTTGAAGTATTTCTAATTCATGGGCTGAGCAGCTTCATCCACAATACAATGCGGAAATTGATAACTGGATTTTGTATTAAAGGTTTTCAGTAAACGTGTAGAACAGCCATTTAAAGCAGATAGAATGATATGACTGTCTTTCAACAGTTTCCTTCCAAATGATGTCAGCATGGTTAGTCCTTTGATTTACAAAATTTTCATCATTCAGTTGTTTGTACCTATCTTCAAGAGATGGGATTTCGAAAAAGCAGTGGGACTTTTTACCATGTCTCTAACTGTATTGCCTGTGAATGCACATGATAATGTTAAATCTTCATTGGGAGAAAATTGTGGTTTGTATAGTAAAAAATCTGATCTGTTATAAAGCTTTATGTAAGCTACACAATTTATGTCAGAAAATATATATTTTGTTTTTTCAATTTGTTTTATTGTGCCTTCATAAGTTTTAATTCCTATTGTAAAGTCCATTTTGATGGGAAATGATGTTAAAATTTTACTTTGTATATTTAAATCTATGCATCTGTTTTCTTCTTTACAGTTATGTTCATTACCAGCAGGGAAAAGGTGCAAATTAAATGTTCCTGTTGAAAATGCAAATGGCGGACTTTCGTAATAATAGCCAGCTTCTTCGGAAAGGGGGCAAAACCCTGCAACTTTCCATTCAAAATTCAGCTGGCTATTAGTATGAATGAGTTCGTCTTTATATTTACTTATTTCCATTGTATGTTCATTACCAGCAGGGAAAAGTTGCAAATTAAATCTTCCTGTTGAAAATGCAAATGGCGGACTTTCATAATGATAGCCAGCTTCTTCGGAAAGGGAGCAAAACCCTTTAAATTTAAATGTAAAATGTCTTTAATGAAATTTGTTCTAAATGAGTTGCTGCTTTTTTCTTTTTTTGCTTTCGATGTTTCTGAAGATTTTACACTAATGGGTTAGAAAAAGCAGTGGGACTTTTTACCATATCTCTAACTGTATTGTCTGTGAATGCACACGATAATGTTAAATCTCCATTGGGAGAAAATTGTGGTTTGTATAGTAAAAAATCTGATCTGTTGTAAAGTTTTATGTAAGCTACAGAATTTATGTCAGAAAATATATTTTTTGTTTTTACAATTTGTTTTATTGTGCCATCATAAGTTTTAATTCCTATTGTAAATTCCATTTTGATGGGAAATGATGTTAAATTTTTACCTTGTATATTTAAATCTATGCATCTGTTTTCTTCTGTACAGTTATGTTCATTACCAGCAGGGAAAAATTGCAAATTAAATGTTCCTGTTGAAAATGCAAATGGCGGACTTTTGTAATAATAGCCAGCTTCTTCGGAAAGGGAGCAAAACCCTGCAACTTTCCATTCAAAATTCAACTGGCTATTATTATGAATGAGTTCGTCTTTATATTTACTTATTTCCATTGTTGCAATACAATGAAAAATTGAAAAAATATCCCACGTAAACTATATAATACTCAATATAAACAAAAAATATAAAATTATGGGGGGGGGGAAAAATTACGAAGACAGAATAAGGAATGTCTTTTGGACTAGTAACAGAAACATTTTTCTTTCTTTACAATCATAAATCAATTCTCTCCAGCCATAATAATTTATTAAGGAGTCGGCATGAGCACTAAAATCTATGCAATTTGATGCAAAGTTCAAAATATTCTTTTAAAATAATTAAGGAAATATAATTATTTCAATTATAGCAAAAGATAATAAAAATTTTCAAATTGAAATTGTTTGCGGAGTTAAACAAAAAAAATATGCAACAAGGTCATAACAAAGTTAGTGATACAACATAAATAATTCTAAAAAGATTTTTCAAATTAAAAAGAACTATAATGAAGTAATATTTGGAAATTTATCACTTTTTTAGGAAACCTGATTTGTTTATCTTTCCGGACTATTGAATAACAATTTGTAATAGTGCTAATGATGATTAACTTGATGATTAAAGGATGTATAGTAATTGTAAAAAATATTAACCATGGGAAGTAATTTTTTTCCCTGTAATACCGATCTTGTACACTGTTCAAAATTAATTTTCAGATTTGGTCGATTATCTCCAGAACTGCTGGATATATTTTAATGAAATTAGGTATGTACATAATGTAAAGGAATTGACCATTCAACGGTAATAATACATGCGCATGATTGTGAATAAGACTCATCAGCATCAGAACGTATAAAACAGAGCTTACAGTATCGAACCAAAAAACGGGTTCATGGAACATATGGGCTGGGATTACGGTGCCTCGCTCGACCGTATCTTACGCTCGATCGTAGGATAATCGTTCCTGCGATCAGTCGTAGCTTGGTATTACGATGCCTCGGCGCAAGTCCTCGTGCTTCGACGTATGTCCTCCTGCAGTCAGCCAATCACAAGCTGCAGTTACATTTGTTGTGGTTGCGCACGCATCAACTTCTGTCTTAACTTACGGCTGCTTCCAAGCTGTCGTAAGATCGCGAGGCACCGTAATGCCGTTTACGTTTTGTTTATATCGTAAAGCTACGTTCTGACTTGTATTTTGCTTCCTTCTCTAGTATTCTTGGAAAATCTTTTATTCTGAAATCATCTGCGGTTTATTCACAAAAGAATGAGGGGAATCAACAATGGGTCAAGAGATAAAGAGCTCGACTCTACTTGAAGGAAAGGTTCCTTTTTTGCCGGACACCAGTCCCTTTCCTGCTAAAGTCGTTAAAAATCAAAGACACCGCGTGGCCAGAACAAACGAAGCCGACACTGATTACAGTTAGAAGGATAGTGCGTACGCAGCTTAAGGCAGATCACACACTGAACAGACTAGCAGACAAAAACGTCAGACACGCGACAAATTGTAGCGTTCAAACCGGTTTCTCCTTTGTTATCAGGGTGAAAAGTCTCTTGAATTATGCTTTTCTGTCGCTTGCCTGTTCAGTGTGTGATATGCCTTACATTTATACAACTCTTACCAAAGCGATATAAGTAAACGTCCAATCTTAAATGGGAGAGGTAACCGCAAGATTAATGGCAAGGTCACATCAATCAAGGTCACACGCCACGTGGCGTGTGACCTTGATTGGGTTGACCTTGATTGACGTTGTGGACGGGTTGAACTACAGAAAAATGCCTAACTGTTTTCTTCTTTATGGATAATCTATAAATTGCACATCTGTAAAATAACTGCGCAAGCGCAAACGTCGTGTTTTCATTTGTTTTGTTCATTTATATTCTGACAGTAATAGAATATTCTATTAATTTTTATTCGTGTTTTTTGACTTATTTATTATTGTTAATTATTTAAATAAAAACAGTTCTTTTTAGAACTAATATTATTTGTTAAAATGGAAAAATGTTGGCCATCGAATAACTCTAGTTTTCGAAATTCTAAGAAAATTCTTTTTTTATATATATAAAATTCGTATCTGTCCTTTTCCAAAGAGTAAAACAAGTTAGTTACGTATTTTAACTTTAATTTATTAAAAAAGATAAAATGTTATTTAATATATATTATCAAATGTTGTTGATTTAAATACGCTCGATTTTAATTATTTTCTTGTAATGAAATGAAAAACAACGCATAAAAATTAGTAAGTAGTTAATGTGTAAAGATTGAATTTTGTAATCTTATTTTTTACTCAATTCGTGATGTGCTAAAGTTATAAAAAATTATATACACGGTTGTATTTCCGATGAGAATACAACGTTTATGAATGTTTAGAATATGTATAGAATTTAATTATAAATAAAATACTCAATTTTAAGTCCTTCTGTTCGCTTATCGAACGCAAATGATTAATTTCCAATATTCTTTTAATCGCACTGTAATCATCTTATTTAACAAACAAATATTTTATTCACTGTATTTAAAACTCATTTCATTTTATATTCGGAATCACTTTAATTTAAAATGCTTGCACTAAATGTTGTACTATTAAAGGAGCAAGTGTTGTTCATTTATTTGCGAGTCTAGGCAATATCTCCTGCCCCACCAGTGGCTGAGAGGTTCTGCTCTCGAAGCTAGTAGACGGGAGGTGCTGGGTTCGAACCCAATCGCGCCCGTCGGCCGAATCGTTCGGAGTTTTCGTGGTTTTCTTCGAACCTTGGATTTCTAAGCGTTAATACGGGTTAGGTTCCCTTAGAAAGACCCCCACGAAGGGCACTCCCCCCTGGGCCTATATCTCTCGTGCAAATAATTGGCCGTCATAAATACAAACAAACTAGGCAATATCTTCAATAATTTTCCTAAAATTGCCAGATTAGATTTTTTTTTTTTTTTTTGAAACAGACAAAGCCATTTAGAGAATCCCTGTTAAAAATTCAATTCCGAATTTCAGATTGTTATTTACTCACAGAAGATGAATCTTGTTTGCCAGATTTATTGCAAAATATTTTTGTTACAGCTTGTTTTGATAAAAATATGTGTATTTAAAAAAAAAGTCGCAATGTCATTTTAGTTTAAGGGCACAAGGCAGTAATGCTTTCGTAGCATTAGTGCTTTTCTCCCGAAATTAAAATGATATTGCGACCAGTGGTGTAGTCTTAAAAAAAACAGAGGGCATACGTTCTAAGCAGAGGGTATACGCTCAAGGCAGATGGTATACCATAGTGTATATATACTATAGCTTTCTGGAGAAACAGGGGGTATACGGTGTTTCTTAAAAAAATCCAGAGAGTGTACGGCATATACCCCGTATATCCTGCACTACATCCCTGATTGCGACTATTTTTTTTAATGCACGTAATTTTATCAAAACAAACTGTAATAAAAATATTTTGCAATAAATTTGCTAAACAGGATTCATCGTCCATAAGTGAGTAACGATTCAGAAAATATGCACAAGAGATGCGCAGATAGTAGATATTCTGTCATATATGACATCATATCCGTCCACCAGATGGCGCAGCTGTGTCAATATACTCCAGATTCCAGTATTGACATTGTACGCTTAATATATATGCAGTTTTGACTCTCACAGTGAGTATTCATACTGGAAATCAGCAGTTGAGTCCCTGTGTCGATTAGTCTCACTCCTCCAGCAACGCTGGTTTCAGGACCTGAGGGCGGGCTCTTGGAAGTGAAAATCTATTCCAATTGTCCTCCCCAGAGCATCCCAGGCATGTTCTATAGGAAACAGCAAATAAAGCCTTTGTGCGAGAATATTAAAATATGGAAAACCAACATTTAAAAATGCACAAATAATATACAGCAAACAGCTGTTTCGAATCCACAAGCGGGATATTCTTTATCAGTACAAAAGAAAAAGAGGGAAAAGCACAGCGTGCAAGAAAAAGCAAGGCTGGGCATAACGATGATGATGCGAAGACCTTTTACCGAAGCACCCGGGATCTATGTCCCACATCCCAGAAACAATAGCTAAGGTAAATTACTGGGAGCCTTGAGTCGTGAAATGAAGTATTGCAGAGATACCGAGCGGTCTCTCAATGGAGTGCAATCTCGTACAATCGTTCCTGTAATCGCTTAAATCATACTGGCCATAATGTTTTTTGAAAAAAAAAATTATGGCCATTTTTTTTCTTCCCATTCTGACCAGAAAATCAGAGTTCTAACTTTTTACGGCTGCTCTTTCATCTCCACCTAACACTTCATTTATAATGGCTGTTTCATAATAATAGGAGCCATCAGTCCACCAGAAGAAAATGATCCATTCCAAAGGTATAAGTTCGATTGAAAAAACTGTTAAATGCTTTGAGCAGAAAGAAAAGCCTACACCTGCAATTTTCATGACACTAATAGAATCACATATCGTTCTTCTCCTACCGGCAATTAAATGGCGGCGTGAGTCAGCCCGTATTATAGGAGCCTTACCATTAGCATTGTGAATGGATAACACGTAAGCAAAAAAGACGCCCGTCTGACGTTGGTCTAAGACTCATCAGCGACAGAACGCATAAAACAGAGTTTACAGTATCGAATCAAAAAATGGGTTCATAGAAGATATGGTCCTGTCTTAGGCAGATCACACACTGAACAGGCTATCAGACAAAAACATCAGACACGCGAGAAATTGTATTTTTCAAACCGTTTTCTCCTTGTTATCAGGGTGAAAAGTATCTTCAAATATGCTCTTCTGTCGCTTGTCTGTTCAGTGTGTGATATGCCTTACATTTATACAACTCTAGTTGAGTCTTTGTGGCGAGTAGTCTCACTACTCCCGCAACGCTGGTTTCAGGCCCTGAGGGCTTGGAAGTGAAAATCTATTCCAATTGTCCTCCCCAGGGCATCCCAGACATGTTCTATAGGAAATAGCAAATAAAGCCTTTCTGCAAGAATATTAAAAGATGGAAAACCAACGTTTAAAAATGCACAAATAATATACAAAGAGCAGCAAACAGCTGCTTCGAATCCACAAGCGAGATATTCTTTATCAGTGCAAAAGAAAAAGAGGGCAAGCCACAGCGTGCTAGAAAAAGCAAGGCTGGGCATAACGATGCTGATGCGATTTTAGTGGTTGACTTGTAGGTTTATCATTGTGTTTTCCTGCACCGAAAAGTATGAAAACATGGAGTATTGGGAGCAGAAAAACACAATGGTAAACCTACTAGTCAACCGCTAAAATCGTGTTTTCCACCAAGAAATGACTTGGCAGCCAATTGCGTTTTAATATGCGAATCAAGTTTTAACTAATTCTGGAATTTCAGCTTCCAACTCTATGAGGTGATTGTCTGTGCTGCCACCTCCCGGTCTAAAAAAAACGTACATGTGGTCTGATACTTTTTTTATTTTGATTTCGTAAGTCGTTGCCAATTTTTAATTATCGCACAAAAGAAACGAAAATAGCAAAGATGGCTTAACCGAAAGAACTGGATTGTGGCATTCGAAAGGAAAATGAACAGAGTTGCTATTTGATAGCTTCGGTTTTTTTCTTATTTTGATTTACAAAACTCATGCAGAATGTTAAACACCGCAGAAAAAAAGAACTTCGCAAAAGTGAGTTTCCCAAAAGAAGTTTTTTCAAACGGTTAATATTCATATTTTTCAGAACGGATTGACGAACTAGTACGGAAAATGAACTTAAATATGGTCTGTTGATTTTTAAAGATACGAGAAATCACAAAAAACACCGAAACGATTCTCGGGAAATATTTTTTTTTTTTTTTTTCTGAAAGGACTAACATTAATAATTTTTTTGAACGGATTGCATCGTTAACGAAACGTACAATCTTTACTTTGGAGTAACCGATTTTTCGTATTTCTGCGAATTAAGTGGAGCGGGCTTCGGAACTCGGTGGCAAAAAAACCGAATTCGACTTTTCTTAATTAATTTTTTGGAAAGGGTTATTATTATTTTTTTTTTTTCAAACGAATTATACCGTTAAAAAGCATAAAGAAAGTAGATGTGGTTTTGTTTTTCCGTGTTTTGAACAGTTTGGTATTAAATAAATGTGGGGGAAAAAAAAATACGCACACTTAAACAGTTTGAAGTCACCATTTTTTGTCGAAATACGAAAAAGCATATAACATAAACTGAAAAAATTCATTTTGCTTTAAAACGACCAGTTCAGTTTTAGAAAATATAAATAATGCGGTGGCCCCTATACGAGGCTCGTTTGGAAAGATATTCGTTTAAAAGCATAAATTCTTACAAAATCGGGTAACAGATGTGTAGAAATTTGGTGTTTATTTATGGTTATCACGATCCTCGGTAATGCCGGGCAGGTGAGTTAACACAGAAATATAAATAACATAAACATAGTTCGCTGGGAGAATGGGGGGGGGGGGGGGCGCTTTTTAATATAATCTTATACGAGGTTGCCATGCATGAAAGGATTAACCCTTTCTAAACGATTCTCACAAAATTTTAACTTTCAGGAATAAAAATCTGGTGAAATTAAACTTAATAAAATAACATTTTAAACTTATATACGAATGCCTTAATGACTCAAAATAAAGAAAAAATGGTCAGCGGCGACGATTTTTTTTTTTTATTTAACTGAGGTTTAATTTAAACTTGCAAGTTTAATTTCCCTTGCCATTTACCTCTCTAACTTTTTATTTTCTTCTTTATTTTTACTTATAATGAAATTTTTACTTATAATAAATTTGCATAGTACCCACAGAACACTCAAATAAGAAATAATAACAATGTAGTACTTTTTGAACAAAATTTTGGCATAATATTGTCTTAAATGGGTATTAAAGAAGGGACGGTAAGGAAAATTACCACCTATTTTTAGGCAAATCATGTTAAGACTAAGTGACAGCCACAATGTTAATTGATTTTTAGTTACAGTTATTTACATTGGATTAAATTAAAAAAAATAATAATTTACCTCGAAAAGTGCAGGAATAAACCTTAGGGACGGTAAGACTACCAGGAATGAGATTTCCGACTTTTTGCATACCAGTATAATCTTAGAGAAAGTGCTATTTTATTTCATCGGAACATTTTTGTGATTTAGCAGAAGAACATTTTCTCTAAGATTATACTGGTAGGCAAAAAGTCGGAAATCTCATCCCTGGACTACCAATAAAGCCACAATGCTTGAAATTGAAATTTAAATGCTGATTTAAATTCTGCAGTACATTTCCTGTCAAAGAATTTTAGCCATTCTTTTTCTAGCATTTGAGAAAAAAGTTGAAAAAAATTTTGTGGCTGCATCTGCTGTATAATTTTAGCAAGAGGAACGGTAAGGAATCTAAAATCGAGGGCAAGTGTTAAAAAAATAATAACAACCGTAAAAATTTGTGCAGGTTAATTTTTTGCTACATCTACCCTATATATATATATATATAATTCTAATGAAACGAATTTGTGAAACGACTTTATGAAGCGATTTTTATGAAACGACTAATTAAACGACTGATTATGTTTCATGGCGATGTCTCCTAAAACATGGAACATTATGCGGTGAAATTAACAACAAAAATCCGTATTGATCTGCAGATTTCAAAACAGGTATTAGAATTTCAAAATTTGAATTAGTTTTCGAGATATTAATATTTTCTAATTTAAAACACTTTTCTCTAATGAAGGCAACTCAAATTTTAATCATAACATATATATTTTTTTTCATTTTAGAAAGGTTTATTATTTTAAACTAATTTGGCGACCAGTTTGATTTCCTTAACTGTATGGTAAGAAATTCATCATGTCACTTTCATTCATAATTAATTCAATTTACTTGAACAATCTTTCGCCAAATCGGAAGATTCTGATAGAGAAATCAAGAACTCTGTATTTTTATGCTAGCGGGACGCAGATGATAAATCGACAAATATTTTTCCCGTCGCTTTTTTTTTTTTTTTTTTTTTTTTTTTGTATTTTATTGAAAATATAATCCTCAGGGCTCGCACCGTTCCTAAAATTTTCGCACTTTTCTACCAGTATTTTAAATAAGAATTCTTCGTGGTAGATTACTTTAACATCTATAATAGAATTATACAACAAAGATTACAGTTTTAATTTAGTGGTATTAAAGTGCGAAAATTTTAGGAACGCTGCGAGCCCTGAATCCTTTCATTCATTTTATTTAAAATATAAAACTTTCATTTAAAACTGAAACATTTAAAATTAATGACTTTCACTTCTTTTTAAACAAAACGAAAAGGAAAACATTAGCCACAGATGTCATATACGCACCGGGGTGCCTAATTAGCGCCAAAATGCCGTTATTTTGCTTGACACGGTAACCGGCTATTGTTGTTTATTTATGAATAAATGTTTTTTTTTTTTTTTTTTTACTTTTATTTTCTTTTTAAAAATTATACAAATTGTTTTTTGTTCTATAGTTATTAATTTTTTTCTATTTATTTATTGTTATTTCATTTTAAAAATAATGGAAAATAATTTAGAAATACATATTTAACTGGTATTCGAAAATGAGGTTTTCGCCAAATAGTCGTAATTTCAACTTCAAAGCAATGTTTTAATTTACCACTCGAAAAAGAAAAAAAAAGTCATAACTAGCGAGTTAAAAAAAAAGTTATTGGGGATATTTTTACCCGGCTAACATAAAAGTATCAAGAATTCTTTGCGATCATGGCTACTTTTATGTAGTTTTATTTGGAAAAAAATTTTGATTTTTTAATCAAAATGGAAACTTTTCATAAGAAAAGCGAAGGGATCAGACCGTAATTGTTTATGGCAGTTACATGACTTGGACTATTATAACATAGATGAAATGATGGCGATAAAATAATATTTGGCGACTTATCACTTGTTTCTGGTTAACAATAAAGTACCAAAATGGCACCTGGAATATAAAAAGCGAAGTGGTCAGCCCGATACTATTGATATAGTCACATGACTTAGGCTATTATTATAGATATTGTTTTCAATTGTAAAAACAGCGCAAAGAATAATATTTCTTTACGATTAAAAATTTATTTACACGTGACCAGGGTTCGTTGATATATATCAATGGATATATATCATGATATATATCTTGATATATATCCGATATTTATTTTTAAAATATCAAGATTTTTGATATTTTCGATATTTTCAAATTCTTGATATTTATTTTCAAAATATCAAGATGTTTGATATTTTGTATATTTGATATTTATTTTTAAAATATCAATGTGTAAGATAATTTTGATATTTTCTTCAGTCAAAACAAATGTAAATGAAATTTTCAACTGTTATTGACTGTGCCATTCTGTAGATAAAAAACTTTTGTCTCTGGCAGTGACTTTTCTAGGCAAAGAATACAAGAAAATTTTTTTACAAATATCTTTTCTAAGCTTTATGTTTGAAACTTTTATTTTTAAATGTAGAACTAATGATTATGAGAGACAATTAATTCAGAGCAGCCATTGAAAGAGAAACTGTAATTTACATAATCTTATATGCAGCATTATTAGAAAAGAATTTTCTGATTGTGGTTTAATTGAGTCTAAACTGCACTACAGGTTAGGGAATAAACAATAAGACAAGCTTACATTTATGTTAAAATTCTTCAATTAAAAAAAAAACTAATTTGTATTTAAAATTTTATTTTATAAAATATAAAACTTTCTCGATACTTGATACAAATCCTATAGTTTATATACATATGCAAATATATGCAAATTGTATCTGTTTTCAAATAGTACATTTTCAATTTTGTTCTAAGTAAAAAAAAAAAAAAAAAAAGAAAAAAAAAAGAGAAATGCATTTTAGAATGCTATTGTTTAAGTTTTGTATGTTAATTGCATTATGTTTTAGTTTCTAATTTATATTATGCTTGAAAATATTCATTATCAGCAGTAAGTTGACTATTTTGAAAATATCGGATATATATCGAAAATATCGGATATATATCAAAATATCAGATATTTTTGATATTTTCGAAAATATCATGATATTTACGAACCCTGCACGTGACTAGTAAAAACGAAAAAAAAAAACTTTAAAATTACCATTAAATGAGTACGTGTTAAAAGCAGGAAAATATTGAAAATTATGTCATGAAAATTGTATCTACACGTGAATATTAAAAGAAAAAGGAAACTTTAAAATAATAAATACATTAATCTGCGTTTAAAGCAGTAAATTGTAGTAATTACGTAACATTTAAAATGGCCAAATAATAATACTGCCAAACAATTTAAATATATCTATGCGGGACATTAATTTCATATTTCGAGATGATCTTTTTAATTAATGTTCCCAATTCTAAGACATCGCGAATAATAATATTTCCTTTCTAAAAACTAAAGTATTTTCATGTGAATGCTAAAAAGAGAAATAAAACTTTAGCGAAACTTAGGTCAGATTTAAAACGATACATTTAAAATATCTATATTGTATTATGTCAATCGGTTTTGGTAAAAAAAAAATAGTGGGAGGCAAAGACTCGGTTTACTTAATTCATTTTATTTTAGCTTCTTTTCAAATGTTTAACTGATCTTCTTTAATGAAACACGAAAACAACCATTGGATGTCTTAACAGCAACTGATTCGTCCTTAAATTTTTGCAATCAATAGGAATTGGACGGGAACCCATTTACAGGGAGATCGCCACAAGTTTTTTCATTATAATTCAATCTTCTCTAATCTTTTTAAAGCCAATCAAATTAGCGTGTTTTTAAATTTTGCGGTGTCTGAACGGGAGTTGGCGAGCGTTGCTTGCAGGGGGTAGACCCCCCTAGTATTTATATAGAACAATAGTCCCAGTTTCGGGGAAAAAAATACGTCGAATTACAGTAGAGCGCAGATTATCGGAACTCCAATTATCCGAACAGCCTATTTCTCTCAAAAAATAAAATTAAATAAATAAAATAAAACAAAATAAATAAACCGAACTTCCCGTTATCCGAAAAACTTATTACTCTCAAATAAAAATTTTAACCGAACTCCCAATTATCTATTGTCTTGGAATAAATTTTTAAATAAAGAAAAACTGATAGTGGATCAGAAAATAAGGAATGTAAAACAATAAAGGAGATGGGAAGAATCCTAAGCTATGAAGAAAATGAAATTAACGAGTTGTTAAATAGTGAAGTACATGACCCTGGATATCAGATTTTTAAATGATGATGAGATTGTGGATGAGATTCATGATCAAAAAGAAATTGAAGAAAATGAAAACGAATGTTCTGAAAATAACCCAGGTCCATCCCATAACGAAGCCTTTGAATGTTTGGAAACAGCTATGAAAGGGCTCGAACGGCAGAATAACTTTGATCCTTTTCAACTAACGTGTTTAGAAGAATTAGAGATATGGCAGCATTGAATAGAATGTCTTCGTTAAAGCAAGCAACAATCAAACGCTTTTTTGCTTAAATTATAATCTCTAGATTTCATAAATTGATAAAAAGAGAAGAAAAAAAATTAATGATAAAAATGTAAATAAATAAAATAAATAAATAAATAAAAATACATTTTTTTTTTTTTTTTTTTTTTTTTACATGCCAGCACTAACTGGTGTTGCCAGTCCTAAGCTTATTAGATAACGTGTGAAGGTTTTATTAGGTAGATTTCGTATGAAATACTACCTATTGGGATCGTTCCCATGTTGGAATTTCTGAAAAATTTTTGCAGATCTACACCGATCATGACCCCTAGAACCCAAAACCACCCTCAGTAAAAAACTTTATATATCTATCTATCTATCTATGTATCTATCTATCTATCTATATATATATATCACTTTCTTCTGGACACGATAACTTTCGTAATTCTGCACCAATCTCTTCCAAACTGATACATAAAATCAATGGGCATAAAATCTCGGTCAAGTTCGTTAATGGGCAAAATCGGACCAAGGGGATGGAAATAGGGAGGGGTTTTGCGAAAACCGAAAACCCCTTATAACTTCTTAATTTTTATACATCAAATCAGTTTAAGGTTTTTATTACTTCTAAAAATAGGGCCAAAATTTTATGTATCACAGATTTTTGATAAAGTTAAAAATGGGCTCAAGGGGCGCAAAAAGTAGGGGTTTTGGGAGAAAAAAATTCATAACTTCGTCAATTCTTAAGATATCAATTCCAATTAATTATATTATAAATCTCCTTAATATTATCTACAACTTTTATATTCACAAGTTTTTGATAGGACCAATTCGTACCGCAAAAAAATTTAAAAACGAAAACAAAAAGGGGGTTTGAAGAAGTAAAAAATCCATAACTCCGTCAATTCAAAAGATATAAAATCCCCATGAATTTATCATATATCTTCTTAATATTGTCTACAACATCTGTATAGACAAGTTTTGGATAGGACCAATTCTTATAGCAAAAAAAAATTAAAAATACATAGCGGTTGAAGAAAAAAATCATCTAAGTAAGGGTGCATTCAAATCCAAACTGCTTATTTTCTGACTCATTTTGCAATTCATTTTTGCTCTCAATGGCTTCCAATTGTTACGTTTTCTTACTCAGAAACAATATAATGTACCGAAATGGTCGATTTTTTGATAGAGGCAGAACATATTTTTAAAAAATGCTGTTAAAGTGGGCATTTTGAACCGAATTTCCCGAAGCGGATTGTGTTGGAAAAATCATTGCATTAAGGATGCACTCAAATCCAAACTGCTTATTTTGTTACTCATTTTTAAATTCATTTTTGCTCTCAAACGCATCCAATTGCTAGATTCTCTTATTCAGAAACTATATAATGTACAGTAGTGATCGATTTTTTGATAGAGGCAGAATATATTTCAAAAAATGATGTCAAAATGGGCATTTTGAACGGAATTTCCCGAAGCAATTGTGTTATCACTTTCTTCTGGACACGATAACTTCCGCAATTCTGCACAAATCTCTTTCAAACTGATACATAAAATCAAGGGACATAAAATCTCGCTCAAGTTCGTTAACGGGCAAAAGCGGACAAAAGGGATGGAAATAGGGAGGGGTTTTGTGAAAACCGAAAAAACCCCATAACTTCTTAATTTTTGTACTTATCAAATCAGTTTAAAGTTTTTATTACTTCTAAAAATAGCGCCAAAAATTCATGCATCACAGATTTTTGATAAAATTTAAAATAGGCTCAAGGAGCGCAAAAAATAGGGTTTTGGGGAGAAAACAGTTCCTTACTTCGTCAATTCTCAAGATATCAAATCCAATAATTTTATTATACATCTCCTTAATATTACCTACAACTTTTATATAGGACCAATTCGTACCGAAAAAAAAAAATAAATAAATAAATAAAAACGAAAACAAAAAAAGGGGGGTTGAAGAAGAAACATTTTAATAATTTCTTAATATTGTCTTCAACATTGATATAGACAAGTTTTTGATAGGGAAAATTCTTACAGCAAAAACAAATTAAAAATAGTGGTCGAAGAAAAAAATCATCTTATTAAGGGTGCATTCAAATCCAAACTGTCTATTTTCTTACTCATTTTTAAATTCATTTTTGCTCCCAAACGCATCCAATTGCTACATTCTCTTATTCAGAAACTATATAATGTACAGTAATGATCGATTTTTTGATAGAGGCAGAATATATTTCAAAAAATGATGTCAAAGTGGGCATTTTGAACAGAATTTCCCGAAGCGATTGTTAGAAACGAAAAATATTGCCCTACTCAGGGCCGAAACTAGGGGGGGGGGGCAGAGGGGGCACGTGCCCCGGGCGCCGCTTTAACAGAAGGTGAAGGGGGCGCCAGAATGAAGATTTTGTTTGACGTTTGATACAAGAATGTATATATATACGAAATTTGTACAAAAATGTCTCGCAGCCGGAAAATTTAAAGGAAAACTTAATCAAATGCATTAAACTTTACAAATAGATAAAAAGATTCTTCTACAATACAAAATTGCAAATGAATAAGAAAAAAGGCTTTTCTCATTCTCCCATTCCAAAAGTATCATGTCTATGCCTTTCGCCTTTGCCTTCTATCTTTCACTTCCTGTGTAGGAAAATCACTACCATTTTTCAAGGTCAATCTCTATTGTCGGACACTGTCCACTACTGATAACTACCAAGTGCGAAGCGACCCCTCACAGTCTGAGTTTTCTATTAGATAAAAAAATTCCATGAAAGCTGTTTGTTGTTTTTCCGCTGAGCAGCGTTGAGTTTCTTTTCTTTTTTTTCCCCCCATCTTGCTGGCGATGACTGCCCGGACAATAAAAACAAACAGGAGGGGAAATGCACAAAGTAAAATTCTTAGTAAAACCGTTTTTTTTTTTTTTTTTTTTTTTTTTAAGAGTACAGCATTTGTAGTGGTACAGTAAAAAATCTTGCACAGGGCGTCATATCTATAGTAAAGCAAAGCCTTTATCACCCAAAATGATTTTTTTTCTCGTCTTTCTGGCATTTCTAGGCGTATAACCACCCTGCAGTGGCGTATCTAGACTCATCATTTCTGAGGGGGCTGAGGTGTAGTAAAAGTTTCTAAGAGGGAATCACAAGAATCGGGAAAAAATCCGCTTTAAACATTTTTTATCATAGCAGGTAACGCATCTATTACACAATAAACCTACTATGATGAAAAAATACAAATGTACAGCAAGATGTCGACCTCATTTAGGCCTATACAAAAAAAAAAAAAAAAAAAAAATCTTTTGATTCCGTTTTCAAGGTTTTAACGGTCAAGGTTTTCAAGGTCAAGCTGATTACGTAGTTCAGTTTTATATATTTTAAATTTAAAAATAAGTTGTCTATTAGATACTTAGTAAAACTGTTTTTGTAAATTTACTTTGTAATGGAAGGGGGGGGGGGGCGCCAAAATCCATGCTTACCCCGGGCGCCAAAAAGGCTAGTTTCGGCCCTGGCCTACTGAGAAAATAATTGTTTATTAATCAAGTTTTAATTAATTGAAAGAAAAATAAAAACACAGGTCGCTTATAAATCTTTTCAAAAATCATGTCAGCATGTTTCATATTTTTTTTTAATTAAAAATGAATCTGAAAATATGCCAGAAAATTTCGAGTTGTTGAGTATGGAAAAATATTTTTTTTTAATATCGCCTTAACATGATTCTGATAAAACCAGCTATTTTATAAAAATGAAATAAAAACTCGTCAAAAGCAGACAGATAAAACTGTTAAAGTGGATTTATATCTAATAATGATTTTGTTTTTGTTGGTGAAATTAGTATACTTAACTTCGAAATCTACCTCTGCCTGTAGGCCGGGCCGGCAGGGATTTTTATAGTTAGAAACATTCCTTAAATTATCTGTCCGTTTATACGAACTTTTGCTTATCCGAACTAGGGTCGGTTTCGACTTGTTCGATAATCGGCGCTCTACTGTACTGTTATTGAAACTATTTTATACAGACAGCTCCAAACTTAAAAATCAGCATCAGGGACACGGGACGGTAAGGAATTTCGTGGTATATTTGGATCCTCAACATCATCCAAAACTCATTTATCTCGTTAATATTGTTATACAGTCATGCAATGGGATGTTTTCCAGTATAAGAAATACCCCCCCCCCTCCTCCCCCGCCACAAGAATATGTACTAAAATAAAAATTATGATTCAGGGACTTAAAAGTCAAAATTATGTGAGAATGCCTCATATGTGATGTAAGAGGATCTCTGAATGTTTCATTATTAATACAGTAAATTTGAATAAACATTTTTGACTTATTCATTTGGAAAATTTCTGCGATTAAATTAGACAAAATTTCTTTTCTGTATTATCGGTGATTAAAAAAAAAAAAAAAAAAATATTTAAACAGCGCTTGTTGCGAAGATGTTAATAGTCTAATATGTCTGTTATGTTTATAGTGACGATAATACTGAATCATTATTTATAAAATATAATAATTTTACGTTAAGTAAAAGCATTTTGACCTTTTCAACCTATTCTGAGGGAAAATGGATCAGGCACCTAACTCCACCTTATGCTGCTTGGACACATCGGGCACTTCTCCTTACTCTCACATGAAAATATCTTTTTCAGTAAATTAATTCAGTTTTTGTGCAAGAGATTACTACCTTAGCATTAATATAATTTTTGATAGAAAGGAAAGAATGTGGGGACCCGAGTAATTATGATTATGAACCAAGATCGGTTTCTCAAGATCAGAAATGCATCATCAAGTGAGTTAAAGCAGAAGCAATTTTAATACCACCCGTCAATTTTTCCGAAAGCAGAAACATGACCATAGTTTTTTACTTTCATTAGGCACAGTAGGTACAGGCCTGCAGGGATGCCGCAATCATCGGGCAAACGGGGTGGCTGGGTTCCGAGCCTCTCCAGCAAACGTTTTCTGTGTATAAAATAATAATATTTTTGCTTTGTTTTTAAATGTTTCTCCGTAAACAAAAAAAAGAGAGAGAATTTATTTATTACAGGCAAAATAGATATAATTGTCAGATAATGTATAGATTTGGTGATTCAGAAACTAATTTGCACACAAAATGGAATATATTAAATATCGAAAATGATAGAAGTTTTTGCGTAATTGAGGATAATTATGGACATTGAAAATGAAAGTTGTGGTAGTTTTAGACATTTTGCTATTTACATTATGTATTATTTTATTATATGTACGATTTAAAAATAAATTTTATTAGTTCAGCATTGCGGTATACGTCAGAAACGTTAGATATAACTGTAGATTACTTTTCATAATTGCATTTAAACATCATTCACTTTCCTTTCATTTCGCGTTCGGATCGGGTTGAAGGTTGAAGTATTTCCTGTTTGGATCAGGTGCGAGTGGAAATATGTCGTGTTCGGGTCGGGTTGAGGGTTGCCGAAAGTTATTTTTGGTAAGTTCAGGTCGGGTAGTTAATTTAAAAGTTTAAAAGAAGAAAAACTTTTTTTTATATATACTCAATCTCTTGAGCAATTTTATGTATAAACATTCCTACCAATAATAGATTTTGCACACATTGACCACAGTAACTCTGGCAGTGAAAATTAGTTCACTGAACATGTTAATATTTTCTTCTTGACCTAAACATTACTTAAAATTATAAACTAATTCAACTCGAAGATATTATCACCCGACTGGCTAACTATTTTATATAAATTTCAGTACCTGAGATCGATAAAGAATATTTTCATACTTAAATAATTTTTGCGATTTTTTTTTTTTTAAGTGATTAGGAAAACGCACCAGTAGTGGAACTCTTAAGGCTCCTGTCTCTGCAAGCGAAGACACTCGCGAGCCAATGCTAAACCTATGAGAGACCGTTTCGCTGATTTCTCATTCGCATTTGCATATTTCTGAATTTTTCTTTTTGCATATGCGTTTTTGCATAAGATATTTGAGATCATAATGAAGGGTACCCGTTGATTAAATTATCGATTTTTGTTGCTGTTTGATTATGATATGCAGTGGTGTAGTCGAGGGGGGACGCAAGCGGACGGCGTCCCCCCACTTTTTTGTTTTATCTAGGCGTCCCCTTACTTTTTATTTTCAAGGGGGACGCTCGAGACACGGGAGAACGCAGACTTTCAATATCATTAATTTTTTTAAAGGATGAGCACACCAATAAGTCTTAATCTATCTAATTAATTAATAACACTAATAAGCAATCTTAAGAAATAAGGCATTGATTTTTAATATTTCCAACAAAGTTGAAAAGTGTTTGCGGTGTCCGATCACTTGTCTGTCTCCATCTGTTCGCATTTTAACTTCCGGAAGTTTGTTTAAATCGCGACAAAATGTTGTGCATTTTTCTGAAGTTCACTGTAGTACTATCAATATTTTAAATGATCTGTAGGCCATATATTTCGTTTATAAGCAAACAAAAAAAGAGAGAGATTTTATATTATGGTATGGTTTAAGAATAGAACTTGAAATACACATTAAAGAAGTTATAATATACTTTAAAATATAATGAAAATGACATATGGTAATGGAATTCGTTACAAAATGTTCCCTATCTTAAATAGCACTTATCGTACGTTTACCACAACATTAAAAAATATTTGGAAACCCAAGATCTACTAATGGCAATTATTTGAAGTACATTTTAATGACTTTACATTTTTTGAAACTGAAAATAATCCATGTGTATGTCAGTAAGGACCACTGCTGCATGTTTGCTATAGAAAACGGCGCGTGAAACATTTATACAAGACCACGCAAAAAAATACGCACACATTATCATCTATGGTTTCAGTAGGTCTTTTGATTAATAACAGTAATTTAATTTTAATGAAAAATCTGTCAAGTATTCTAATGCTAATCATTAATGGTTCACCCTTATCTAAGTGAAAACACAACCTCATTCAAAATTTAGAAAGAGACAAATCATAGAATGGCTACGAACACAAAATGTAGAAACGCATACAAATTTGAGAACTTTTATGATAATAAATATTTCTCTGAAAATTTTTTTAGACGGGGAAAAGTAATGCATATTAGTAAACTGTGACATAATTGAATAAATTGCCATTGCTTTAAGCTCATTTTCCTTTTAATATAAATCTATACTAATAAAAAAATGTTTCGCTCTGTGTGCGATGGCTAGCGAAATCTAGCGTACGTAGAATTCTGACAATTTGGCTGGGGGTAGTCGAAGATAGGTCCTAATGCACCAGAAGCTCAGATTTTTAATTTTTTGATAATTAGCCGATATAGTAATTAAAAATCACAACGAACTCTCTTCAAAAACTCATCTCTTTCATTTCAAGCTGGAAAAAGCGCTCGCGCATGCCCAGAACCCGACTTGCACAGCAGAAAAAAAAAATGAAAATCCGGACGCAGAGATTTTTGGGGGGTTTGAAAAACAATTTTCAAAAAGGTTCGTTTGTGCAGTTCTCTTTTTCCTTCCGTACGGCACGGTTCCTTGGGGCCCAATTTCAGAGGTAGCTGTTAACAAAAAAAAAAAAAAAAAAAAAAAAAACGTATGCTGAGACTTTTTGTTCGACGATGTTGTCGGTTTTCAAAAATACTAATGTTAACACTTTAAAAAATTTTGCGCCTGCCAGGTCACTTTGTGCCGTATGGAGACGGTCTTTTTTGTATGGTAAAAGTGACTAAACGGGCGCATTCGACACAATTTTTTATCTCTGCACACCAGATTTATATGACCTACAAAAGTTCGAAATATTCGAACGACTAGAAGTATTTTTAGAAAACAAAATGCGTGAAAATTTTCACGAAAGCGAATAATAACCGGGGTGTTTCGGCATAGTTTCGCTTGCCTTCGGCTCAAGTTTTCACTACTAAATATACACATTCTATCACGAAAATTTTAAAAAGGCTCGGATATAGTTATATTTATAATCTATTAAAATTTCAGAGAATTCGGACGATAAAACCTTTTTTATTTTGTACTGTTAACGGAACCGAGGCGAAAACAAGAAAAGTAGCGAGAAGAAAACTTTTTTTTTTTTTTCACTAGATATAGACTCATGCATACGCACATGCATAGACACTCGTTAAGCTGATTCAGTGCACCTCAGAAAGTAAAGATATGCCAAAATTTCACAGCATTTTTTTACTGTCGTGATTTCAATACTTTCCATAAACCATACATGTCCGTAAAGTAAAAATGCAATAATTTTCAATGCTCCCAGGGACAACAGTTATTTTACGATATTTTCAAAATAAATAATTCAAAACAAATTCTAACAAAAATCTCACTTCATGAATTAGTATTACTGAATTACGATTTCTATTTCAGAAATTTTCAGACACGAAATAAGATTTTAATTTTATTTTTTAATTCTGTGGACGACGACCGACAGAATTTAACGGTCAACAACAACAAAAAAAAAAACTTTAATTAAATTAATTTTAATTATTTTTTTTAAAGTTTTAATTCATTTTTTCAGTTACTGTTCTCAGGAATTCAAAATAAAAAGCAACATTCAAAATCAAGTTTGCCTTATGGATGATACAGATCCTAATGTTTAAGACTATGAGTGTCCTCCCACTTTTTTTTCCCAGGACTACACCACTGATGATATGACTTCGATATGACTCGATATGATTATGATATGACTGAAATTTTCGAACGTGAAAAACGGAGGTGTTTTTTCATTCAAAGCTTTGTAAAATGTTATCTATGAAAGATTCTGAAAATTAAAAAGCATCGCCCCCTAGCTTAAACTTGGAACTTTTCAGATAATTTTGTTTCACAATTTTATACCAATTAGGGAATGTAAAATTAGCGAAACCGATTGGGACTTTTAATGAAAATTTAAGCAAATTGTCTAGAATGTCCACTCCAGATAGGTTCCGCCTATTTCACATTGATTGATGAGAGAAACCGATGCGCTCCACAGGTCGGTTTGTAAAAGGGGAGAGTGTGGTTCAACTTGCACATCTGTTTTTAATACTGGACATTCTGTAGCGTTATCTCAGTAGGTTTCTTTTTCTTTTCTTTTTTGAATCTTTACGTTTAAACAATTTTACCGAAAAATCAACTGTTTCTACTGATGGTTTCATCTACAGTCCAAGCAAATGTATTGCGATCCATATTTTCTAGATAAAATTATGAAATCAAATTCAAATGGAAAAAAAAAGAAGATTTTTAAAACGTTATTTTCATTTACGAGTTCGTTTAATAAAACTATTTTAATTTGAATTACATTTGTTTTGTGCAAGAAAATTAAAAGCCAAACCAAAAATTTAATAGTCACAAAAGTTAATTAAAATGAACTCAACGAGTACTGCTACTCTACTAGTTGTAAAAGAAGAAAATACTGAAATCAAGAGAAGCTGAATTTCTTTATTCAAAAAGTAACTAATGCTGTCACCGCCAAACAATATGGTCAAACAATATTGCCAAATGGTTTAAATTTAAAATATATTTGCTTGGGGCTAAATTTTGCAAATTTATTGCCTATATCTTAATTTTTATTATATGCAAATATATTGTGTTGTAATACTAATATTGATGAAATTATATTTTTGGCGGTGAAAAGAATCGCTAGAATTACCCTAGAGATTTGACGATTTTAAACTTTTTCTCTTTTTTTCAATGCTTTACGGTGAATTTTCCTCATTAATAAAAATAATCCGGTTTTAATATTTTTGTTCAATATAGTAAATGATTTCATTGCATTCCTCATTTCAATAAAATTCATTTGGAATTCGTATATAAATATTTTAATTTTTCGCAATATTTTTATGCGATTTTTTGAGTATTTTCACATTTTGAAACGATTTTATGACATAAAGGAATGCGGTTTCAGTTTTTACCCTAATATAATAAATTTTTTCCTCAGATAGAGGTTTTTAATGCCAATTTTAGCGATTTTTCGCATTTCGAGAGAATCTTTCTTGAAACTCTTCTTGTTACAATATTTCAATCCACCAAAATAAATTTTATCGTCTGCGATTTTTGAATTTGTAGCAGGATTTTCTTTTTCTCTGCTTTGCGGTGATTTTTTTACATTAGTAAAAATAACTCCGGTTTTAATCTTTTAGCCCAGTGTAATAAACGTTGCCCTCTTCTCAATAAAGTTTATTCTGAATTCACAGAGCAATTTTTAAAATTTTAAAAATCTTTTTGAAGATTTTAGCGTTCCGCTGCGATATTTTTGACATTCATAAAAGGAATTTGGTTACAATGTTACGAAGTCCACTATAGCAAATTTTGTTCTTTATGAATTGAATTTTTAAAGCTTTTTTATTATTATTAATTTTTTTACTATCGACGGAAATTTTTTCAAGGGCATTTAAATATTGTCACACTGTTTCAAATATTACTAACTTGATATGAAATGTAGACCCATCTTCTCTCCTCCCCTGCTGAGAAGCATGGGTGCCAAATTAAAATTACCCTTATGTAATACTATATATGAAGATCTGCATGTATTAAAAAAAATTATCAGAAAATGTTCCCTGCTTTTAGGGGAGTGGGGGGGGGGGGGGGTTAGGGGTTAAAGGGAGTAAATTAAAAATAAATCAGCCGATCTGATACCTATATTCTTAGAAAATAGCTTTCCAAAATTTTACCTGAATGTGATATTTTTATTCTGATTATCTGTATCTTACAAAAATTTATCATTGAGGCAATGATAAGTTTTGAGCTACGTTTTTGCACGCCCCCTCCCTATATTAGGAAGCAAGAATGATGGATTTCAAAATATCGCCTGCAACTTGAATTTATATTCTAAAACTTTACCATCAGACCATTCGGTACCATCAGTCTTATCTAATATGTAAATTGTGAATGGAATTTTTTTATATAAAAAATTCTACGATCAATAAAAGATTTTTTTTTACTGGAACTAATTTTAAATGTAGTAAAATATCGAGCATTTAATAGGAAATTTAGTTTTTAACAGTATTGCAAATGTAATTATATATATGACGTAAAAAAAAAAAAAACGAAAAATGCATTTTTACTATTTACTTCTTTCTTGTATTCAGTAAATATTTTTTGTGTTAAAAGATTTGTGTGATCATTTTTGATGATTTTCTATAAATGCATATCATTTTCAATATTAATGAATTTTATTAATATTTTTTTTATATCTTCTATTTATAAATTAAATTTATATAACGTAAATAGATTATTATGCTTAAATCAGTTGCTTTTTTTGCATGTGTTTCACTACATATTAATAGGCATTCCATATTAATTTTAACGGACACTCCCGAATACTGGACACCTCTATTTAGCAATCTATGATGTTGGGTTGGATTTTTTGCAGACACCGGATTTTCCAATTAAAGTCTACTGTAAACCCAACAAAAAAAGAAAATTCCATCCAACCGTAACCCGATTTGTGCAAGATAAAATAATTTCTGTCGAAACGTAACCCCACCCAAACCGGAAAATTCCATTTGAAGTCAACCCGAAAAAAATCCATCGAACCGTAACCCGATCCGAGAAAGACAAAATAATTTCCGTCGAAATGCTACCGGACTAGAACCTGAAAATTCCATTTGAAGTCAACCCGAAACCCGATCGAGAAAGACCAAAAAATTTCATCGCCACGTATCGACCGGAGCCTGAAAATTCCAATTAAAGTCTACCCTAAATCCGATCCGAACCCGACGAAAAAGAAAATTCCATCCAACCGTAACCTGATTTGCGCAAGATAAAATAATTTCCGTCGAAACGTAACCCCATCAGAACACGTAAATTCCATTTGAAGTCAACCTGAAACCCGACAAGAACCCGAAAATAATCCAGCGAAACGTAAACCGACCTGAGAAAAACAAAACAATTTCCGTCGACGCGGACCGACCTGAGAAAAACAAAACAATTTCCGTCGACGCGGACCGACCTGAGAAAAACAAAACAATTTCCGTCGAAACGGACCGACCAGAACCTGCAAATTCCAATTGAAGTCTACCCTAAACCCGACCAGAACCCGAACCTTTCAACCAGAACTCGAAATCCTCCAGCCCAAATACTAAATGAAAGTAAATTAAGTCATCTTTTAATGCAATTATGAAAAGTAGTCTATAATTACATTAAAAATACCATTTTTCCCCCTTTTATATTTAACAAGTAAGAAAAAAATCATGCGTCAAGCATAGATTATGAAACACTTTCCAACATATTCAGAATAATGTAACAAAACTGCACTGTGTAAAAAATTAAAATATTACGTCTAATTCAACCATATGGAAACGCATAATACATTTCAGAACCCAATTTCAGCTGTTTCCATCCACAATCGGAAAATTATGCAATTGCAGCCCTGTATATGATTTATAGATTTGAATCTATTAGCTACATGCAAACCAAAATTTAGTTCACTTAAGAGCTACATATACTTCAGTTGAAAAGTTACCTTCAGCAATTTCCTCTAATAAGGAGAACGGTACGTGAATATTTTTGTGCAGCCCTGTATTTGAGGTATAGAATTTATATATAACGGGTAAGATGCAAAAAATTAATTCAATTTAAAAGCGCATACCGAATTTTAAACCACATGCACTCCAGCAATTATTACTCAAAGATAGTACTGCACTGTAACCGATTTCTTTTGTGTGTCCCTGTAAATGAATAAAAAATGTTATGAATGTCCTGTTCTAACGTGATCGTAGTGAAATTCAGTGATTTATATCAGTTTCAACACATTTGAAATAGCATAATGTCATTAAAATACTCTGCAAACGATTTTCCCCCATATACCATAATGTAATGGATTACTTTTGAGTGCCTCTGTAAATGAACGACTAATCCTACATGCTTCCTATACAGTACCAAACACGCTTTGGTGACCCTAAATAACCTTTATCAATTTCATGAAAATCCGAGTATATTTACGGGAGTTAGAGCGTGGACAGATGGACTGACGGCCAGACAAACCGAATGCATAAACACTTTTCAACTTTGTTGGAAAGTGTTAAAAATGAACATGTTGTATTCTAAGGATGAATGAAATCTGCAAGTGAGACAGATGTTTTCCCAGAATTATACGCAGTGTAGATGGTTACTAGTGAAAATTATGAAAAATATATCTGGATTTTTTTTATATTAATTAAATCTGCTGATGAAGCAGAATTTTAATGTTTTTCCAAATTTACACAGAGAAAATGGTTTGCTAATAAAAATTATTATGAAAATATTAAATGAAAATTTTTATATTAATTAAATTTGCAGATGTGGCAGATTTTTAGTTTTTTTCCCCTAAGAATTACGCAAAGACGATAAGTTACTAATCATAATTATGAAGAAAAAAATATATGAAATTTTTTATATTAATTAAATCTGCAGATGAGGCAGATTTTTAATTGGTTTCGCAGCATTAAGTAAAGGAGTTGTGTTGCTAATGAAAATAATTAGAAAAAAATACATGAAAATTTCTGCAACAATGACGCCTGCAGATGAGGCGGAATGAGGCAGATGTTTTTCCAGCATTACGAAGAGAAGATGGGTTGTTAATGAAAACAATTAGAAAACTATATAAGACAATGTAATAATGAAATAATGAAATCTGCAAATGAGGCAGCTTTTCAGTTTTTTCCCAGAATTACTCAAAGGAAATAAGTTGCTAATGAAAGTGACTATTAAAAATATATGCGAATTTTTTATACTAATTAAATCTTCAGATGAGACAGATCTTTATTGATTTCCGAGCATTACGCTAAGAAGATGGGTTACTAATGAAAATAATTATAAAAATGTATATGAATATTTCAACAACAATAACATCTGCAGATGAGGCAGATTTTTAATGTTTTTTCAGATTACGGAGAGAAGTTCGATTGCTAATGAAAATAGTTAGAAAAAATTATAAGAAAATTTCCGCAATATTAAAATCTGCAAATGAGGCAGATTTTTAAAGTTTTCCCAGCATTATGCAGAGACGATCGGTATCTACTGAAAATTATGAAACATAATTTAAGAAATTTTTACAATAATGACATTTGCAGATGAGGCAGACTTTTGTTGTATTTTACCTTTATGTACTAGAAAAATGGGTTGCTGAACCAAAACAAAATAAAAATAAGTAAGAAAGTGCTGTAACAATGACATATGCAGATGAAGACGATTTTTTTAGTATCTTTTTTTTTAAATATTTTTAGCAATATTTTTTAGTTTAGTATAGTACATACTGTTCTAAGTTATAAAAACAGGTGAAGTGGATTATAAAAGATTAGATTTTTATCTACTGGGCAAATTTTGATGAGGCTTGCATTGTTAGTTAGATAATTTTCCAGGGATCGTTTTAGTATTTGCATAATAGTAGTTAGTAGATGCTAATCTTTCTACATTGCTCCGCTATTAAATTATGAGAGAATGTTCTATAATCAAGTGAACTCAATTATGAAAGATTACCCTTTTTAAAAACCTGTGCTGGACAGATATGATGAGACTTGAATTGTTAGTTAGATAATTTTTCAGAGAGGATTTTAGTACAATGCATATCGTTTTATTATTCTTTACTAAGTCCTACTGTAAAAGATCAGTTAAAAGAGTTGCCGTTGCCCAAATATATATATATATATATATATATTGGAATTAACTAACACTTTAATGATAATAAAATATGATATTTATTATTTTAAGAAGGTAATGTAGTTTGAGAATATAATTATTCTTATATTTTCTCTGTGTAGGTGTATATATCTTAATATAATTATCATATTTTTTAAACAGTAAATAAATAGTTAATAAATTAAAGTAATATATATATTTTTTTACTGTGATGTTAATAGGAAATAGGTTGTTAGATTTTTTTTTCAAAGTATATATGTATATAAGTGTTAAAAAAAAAAAGAAAAAAAATCATAAAAAGAAAAGTATATAAAAAATAGGATTTTTAAAAGGTGGGGACTGTTGTGCGTGTATGCACTTCAGTAACTGACAATCCCGAATAGCGGACATCTCCTTTTAAAAAAATATCGGATCGAGTCATCTGTGTCTTTTGAATGCTTAGCAGGGATTTTTTTTTCTGCATTACGGCGATTCTTGCACATTAGTAAAAGGATATCCGATTTTAATCTTTTGGCCTAGTGTAATAAATGTTGCCTCTTATCAATCAAGTTCATTCAGAATTCACAGAGCAATTTTTTTTTCTTTCTTTATGTGATTGTTAGGGTTTTCTCACATACCGCGGCGACTTCGACATTCGTAAAAGGAATTCGGTTACAATGTTACGAAGTCCACTATAGCAAATTTTGTCCTCTACGGTTTGTGAGTTTTCAGCTTTTTTTTTTTTTTTTTTTTTTTTTTTTCCCCTCTGTTGAGAAGCAATGCCGAATAAAAAATACCTTTATGCAATACTATATATGAATATCTACATCTTTAAAAATTATATCGAGAAATGCTCCCTGCTTTTAGAGGGGCTGGGACAGTGGCGCATTCAGGGAGTGGGCTGATGGGGCTCCAGCCTCCTCCGAAATTTGTAGAAAATATCAAACGAAAGTTTTGCAAAATGTAATGAAACATGCTAAGATAAAATTCAAAAGTAAGCAGAAAAATATTTCGTTTTAGACATGTTTTCATCTTAGAAAGTGTGGTATTTCGCAGAGACTACGAAATAGCTATTTCAGCCAAGCTTCCGTTATACACAGGCTCTCTTTAGACGCGTTTTATTATGTAAAAAGTGACATGGGATATTTGAAAGTGCATTATTAATTTTAATTAGTTTATAAAACATCAATAAAAGGCTTACTCTTGCTATTTATCAGTTGAAAATCTGCGATTTAAGGTAATGCACAGATTGAGACATCGCAGTATGAACTGCAAAGTTTGAACCTTTTTAACACTTTCCAACAAAGTTGAAAAGTGTTTATGCATTCGGTTTGTCTGTCCGTCTGTCCACGCTCTAACTCTCGTAAATAGACTCGGATTTTCATGCAATTGATAAAGGTTATTTAGGGTCAGCAAAGCATGTTTGGTATTGTATATGAAGTATCTAAGATTAACATAGTTCATTTACAGGGGCACTCAAAAGTATTCCATACATTACGGTATATGGGGAAAAATCATTTGCAGAGTATTTTAATGACATTACGCTATTTCAAATGCATTGAAACTGATATAAATCACTGAATTTCAATACGATTACGTTAGAACAGGACATTGATAGCATTTTTATTCATTTACAGGGAAACGCAAAAGAAATCGGTTACAGTGTTGCCTTTGAGTAATAATTGCTGGAGTGTAACGGTTTAAAACTCGGTATGCGCTTTTAAATTTAATTAATTTTTTGCACGTTACTCGTTATATATAAATTTTATATCACATATACAGGGCTGCACAAAAATATTTACGTACCAGGACGTCCTTATTAGAGGAAATTGCTGAAGGGAAATTTTCAACTGAAGTACATGTATTTCTTAAATAAGCTAATTTTTGGCATACATGTAGTTAATCTATATATCATATACAGGGCTGCTGAAAAAATTCGGATAATTTCCCGATTGTAAGATGAGAACAGCTTACAATGGGTTTTGAAATGTGTTATGCGTTTCCCAATGGTTGAATTAGACGTAATATTTTAATTTTTTAAACGGTGCAGTTTTGTTACATTATTCTGATCGTTTTGGAAAGTGTTTTATAATCTATGCTTGACGCATGATTTTTTCTTTCTTGTTTAAAAATTTATTTATGTAAATGCTAGGAATGTTACGTTATAGTCTTGTTATTCAGCTCGTTACAGCGCTGTGACGTGTTATTTTATTTCCATAGTATTACAAAATATTGACAAAAAATTTTTTTCTATGGCTGTGTAACTTTCTGACTAGAAATAAGCTTTATTTACATTTAAAATACATCATAAATCTAACTGAGCTATTCTGAATCTGGAATACACAAAATGCTTCCTATCAACCACAATTTGTGATTAAAAAGAATTCAGAAAATACTGTCAAATTTGGCCATTAAAGCTGATTTTCGAGTCGTGACAATCTAGGAAAAGTTATCACCAGAGAGCTGCTATTCCAAATGTATCCCATTTATGAGAAAATGGAAAACGCTATTCAATATTCAAGTATTACAAATGTCATGCATGTATGCTTCAAAATGAATCTTAGAAAGTGTTAAAAGGAGGTAGGGAAGGGATAGAGTGAGAACGCTGTTAAATAGTTTTAAATTTGATGTTTACTTCGGTTTTATTTACTTTTTATTGAGATATCTTTTAATAGATAATTCTCAGTATTGCGTTTTAAAAAATGTGGTATAACCATGGAATTATACTTCTAAAGACGAAAACCTGCCTAAAATGAACATTTTCACACTCCTATGCGATTTCATCTTAGCATGTTTAATTATATAATAGATGCGTTTCATGCTATGATAAAAACCTGTTTAAAGCGGAATTTTCTCCGTTTCTTGTGATTTCCTCTTAGAAAATTTTATTATATTCTCAGCCCCCTCCAAAATGATAAGTCTAGATCCTCCACAGGGCCGGGAGGGGGGTTACAGAGTCAAATTAAAAATAAATCATCCAATCTGATACCTATATTCTTAGAAAATAGTTTTCCAAAATTTAATCTGAATGTGATGTTTTTATTCTGATTATCTGTATCTTACAAAACTTTATCATTGAGCAGTGATGTCGCTGTTCTTCAAAAATCCTGGGTCCCCGGGACCCAGGATTTCCAAAAAAACTGGGTCCCTTTATTACAAAAGCGGGTCCCCATCAATAATAATTCATATTAGGAATAAATGAAACTTGTTTATTTGGAAAAGATAAATGAAATGCATTAATCATTGTTTTAATAATAATTAAATAATGAATTAAATTATGTGTACTCAAATAATACATTAAAAAATATATTAAGAGAATTTTTTTTTACTTTTTTTAAAGTAAAAATGCAAGATACAATTTTAATTGTAAAATAATGCTTATTTGAGAGTAGAAGATCACTAATGTTCGCATTTCTTTAAAAAAGGTGCAAGACGGGTTTATTGAAAAATATATTTTTGCTGAAAAAAAGAATACTTTCGTTAACTAAAGGAATACTTTTTGTTGTATGAATGGGTGCTTTCATTACACTTCCAATTGAATTATTTGTCACCATACATCTGTGTTGGAATCGGACATTTTCCTTGGAAGGGAAATTCACATCTAAATTATTAATAATCATCAA
Source organism: Maratus speciosus (assembly GCA_963932465.1). Lineage (NCBI taxonomy): Eukaryota > Metazoa > Arthropoda > Arachnida > Araneae > Salticidae > Maratus > Maratus speciosus. Next base: position 266,702,847 of record OZ010797.1, read on the forward strand.
ATTCTAAATCTTCCGAAGGTGGGAGACATTTTAATGCAGCGAGAAGGGGAGAGAGTAATTTTTCACTGGTCCACCCCCTGAATACATTATCAAAGTACGAAATCATGCTGTATTTTTACGAATCTCATAAAAAATTAAAATCCCATTTTATGAATGTTCTGTTCTACCTATAAGTTTGGCTTGCACACTTTCCACCTCTTCCTCTCCCCCCCCCCCCCCCTTGTTTCAAATTTTTTTTTATGCCTAGTGCAAAGTCTGATTATGCATTGAGTTGTAGAACAACAGACAACTTAATGTGGAAGGAATCTATAATAATAAAGATAGAATCTGCCATCCTCTGACGAAATTCGCTATTTCTTCGATCCTTTGACAAAATTCGCATTTTTTTTTCGCGACCCTGTTACGAAAATCGCATTTTTCCGCGATATTTTGACGAAATGTGCACTTTTTTCGAGATTCTTTGACGAAATTCAGCTTTTTTCAGCGATTTTTTGACGAAATTCGCTATTTTTTCGCAATCTTTTGGCGAAATGCGCTATTTTTTTCACGGCCCTTTTACGAAAATCGCGATATTTTGATGAAATTTCCGTTTTTTCGCGATCTTTTGATGAAATTCAGCTTTTTTCCGCGATTTTTTTGACGAAATTTGCTTTTTTTTGCAATCCTTTGACGAAATATGCTATTTTTCGCGGCTCTTTTATGAAAACCGCGTTTTTCCTGCGATATTTTGATGAAATTTGCGCTTTTTTCACTATCCTTTGACGAAATTCGGCTTTTTCCGTGATTTTTTCAGAAAATTCGCTATTTTTCGTGATCCTTTGACGAAATATGCTATTTTTTTCGCAGCCCTTTTACGAAAATCGCGATATTTTGATGAAATTTCCGTTTTTTCGCGATCCTTTGATGAAATTTTGCGTCCCACGGGACGCGTAAGAGCTTTTTTTTTTGCGTCCCATCTCCGATTTTTCGCGTAATTTACGCGCTATAGCGCGTCCGCGACATCGCTGATTGAGGCAGTGATAAGTTTTGAGATACGTTTCAAACAGAAGCCAATTTGTATTTGAGAACTGCCTTGAAAAAGAAAGATCTGGTCAACATCTAGTTTTAGTAGGGGTTACTAGCGGTCCTTTTGTATACGGGCAAGGAAAGCAGAAGGGAGAAAAAAAAAACCCTAATGGGACTTTGCTGTGTGCAGTAGGTGTTGAAAAAAAAACGCCTTCATCGTATATATCACTGTAAATTGACAGTCAAGCAAATTCTTTTCATTCTGATTGGATGTAAATTTTCCCGACGGCACCACCCTGCCCTGGTGGTCGTAACTTGAACTATTTCTCAATAGATCGAATTTGAGGTTCCAGTTTTTAGGGACAAGCCCCTTAAGCGCATTTTTCTAATTATTATTAAAATGTTAATGAATTCCAATATATTTTTGTAACCTATTCCTAGACTTCATGTATTAGATTAAACATTCAACGTTTCATATATTTTTTAGAAAAAATGAAAAATAAAAAATGTTACCTTCTTCTATGCATCGGTAATGGACATAATAAATTTCTGATGCACCAGTAGTAAGCCCCCACGTCCATTATTGGTACGATTGAAGAAACAGTGGCCCTGTAGCGGAAGAAGTTTTCAGCTTATCTAACAAATTATTTACAATGTTTAGAGTATATCAGTAACAGTTTAATTCAAAGTAAAGCATAAGGAGCTATACATAGGGTAGATGTGCCAGTAATGGACATCCTTAAGGAATTTCTTTCAAAATTATTTTTTTATTAATAGTTATAATTATTATATTCCAGTTTTTTCAGTATTATATTAACATTAACATAATCAACAATATTTAACCATTCTTATAGTCTCATTTCCCAATACGATTCGAAATTTAATTTTAAATAACATAAATATATCAAAACACCCAAAAGCCCAGTAACGGACACCCTCTGTACCAGTAATGGACACCCTCTGTACCAGTAATGGACACCCTCTGTTCCAGTAATGGACACCCCATAAAAAGCAATAAATATAATTGTTTTTATGACTGTATTTAGAACCAGAATTTAATGAATACATACTAATGAAACAAAATAGTTATTTTCAAATAAATTTAACAATTATGATACCATTAATTAATAAAATATTTGTGATAATCATTTACTGTTTGCATCAATTGTTGTAATTATCAGAAGATCGATGTTTTAATTATTTTAGATGGATAGCTTAAAATACTTCATATCAGGCAATTACAGCTATCAAATTATTGAAACAGTGGGAGATTTAAAAGGTAATTAAAAAAAAAGTTTTGGAATATTAGTGTTTAGTTTTGTCTCACTATTTTTAACAATCTTCCAGAGACTACTTGATATACTATCATTTATAATAATTAATATTACAAATATGAAAGAAATGATATTGTGAGTTGAATATTTTAAATACTAAATAAAATAATTTCAAAATAAAACTGTAGAACTGATATTTGAGGCTCACTGATCTGCAGATTTACTAGTTTCATAAATATTACCTATAACTTTCATTAATATTACTTTTTTTTTTTTTTTTTTTTTTTGGTCAGAGGTGAATAAGGAAACATTTAAGACAGAAAATAGATTTTTAATAGCTTCTGTAACTGAATTGTTTTTATTTAAATTGAGAGGGATTAAGCCCTATAAGCCCCTCTTTGACTGTGCTCTCAAACAATATTTTCTGCTTCCTGGCTGGTTTGATTGCCAGATTATAAAATATGCAAGGTGCATATACACAAAAAAAAAAAAAATAATAATAATAATAATAATAATAATAATATTGAAATTTTATTAATCATATAAAATAACTTGAAAGCAGTTATTTATAAAAGTTTTGGTGTTATTACATTTTGGTAAGTACCGTATTTTAGGAAGAAACGCCGCGGCGTTTACGAGTTTTTTTTTTTAAATACCAACTGAGTTTCCTTAATTTAAAAATTCATAAAAATATTTAACATCGGATTTAAATATTTTAAATAAAACTTCGGACATCTAAGATATTAAAAACGAGGTATCTTACACTGCTCAGAAAACTTTGATTAAAGTTAGGTCAATGTGACGCTGTCGACAAAAGTAGCATTCCGATGGATGCGGCGTTTACAACGGGTGCGGCGATTACGATATTTTTAAGCTTATTCAGGCCAATTTTAGGAATGCTGCGTTTACGGCGTGTGCGGCGTTTCTTCCATAAAATACGGTATATAATTTAAAAATTAAATTTGATTTAGGTTTGCAGTTAAATCAAAATATTTTATGCACTATAAAGATTACTGAAATTGCATTTTTAGCAATGTCTACATGGGGTGTCCATTACTGGAAAATGACTAATTAACCATCCCAGTAACGGACACTCCCTCTTAAAACCTTAAAAATAAAGGAAATTTTGTAAATGGATGTTAGTATATAAAATTCTAAGTTTTCTATTGCTACTCAAACAAAAGCATTCAAATTTTGCAAGAAAATAAATAATATATAAATTAATTAAACAAAGCCAGTCCTTAGCTTCTACATTAAGATTTTCACAGAAAAACAGTGAAACTTTGAAACATTATTTTCTGCTTCCTGATTGGCTTGATTAAAAGAGTCAACAATAACACAGTTTTATAAAACATGCAAGGGGGAATTATAAAAAAAAATAATTAAAGCTAAATATTTATTAGTTATTTTTTTATGAACCAAAAACATCAAGGGGTGTCCATTACTGGCACATCTGCCCTATATAACGTTATCAACTGTTTGGTAATTTTTGACGACCCCCCCCCCCAGCCCGTCCTAATGGTTTTTTTATGTCTAAAAATACTTTTGATTTTTTTGCAATTTTTTTGTTTCGTTTGCAGTGATATACAGAAATGGTTAAACATTTATTATTTGCGTACTTTATTGATTCAAATGAAGAGAATTCAATAATGTACCATTATTATATATGAAATAGTTTTATATCAAAGAAAACTTAAAAAAGAAATAGATACTATTTAAAAGTATTTAATAATAGATTTTTGTTACAAAATGGATTCAACAGTAATAATGCCTTCTAACACTTGCCCCCGCACGGGGAGGGAGGTGGGGAGGCAGAACTTTTTATCAACAAAACAGGTGGACAAAATTCATTCTCTTTTCTTTTCTGGTAAACACAAGTATAATTTCAAATATACTTCGCATCTGGTTTCTAGAACAGCGAATTATATATGCATACACAAACGACAGAAGAATAGGAATGCCAAACGTTGAGGGAATATTTTGGAATTAAATAATTTTATAATAATTTAATGAGTTTAATAGTAACTTTATTTTTTCATAAAAATAGACATCAGTTAAAACTAGCCGGATGGGGCAATCCCAAAACTTTCTTCTATCTCATAAATGTTAATACTTCAAAATTCACTTGGGGCAATCTCAAAACTTTCTTCTATCTCATAAATGTTAATACTTCAAAATTCACTTATCACAGTTAAGTGCCAAAATTAAGTGAAAATCTATGCCCATCATGAGGATTATAAAGGTATGAAATTCCGTGCATTAGTTCTTGCGATATGGCTATCGCTAAAATCATGTAAATCCTTCAAAATGCATGATAACAATGTCACTTGTTGTTTGATTAACACTAAAACCTTAGCAACAACTTTTGTCAACGTCTAGCAGAAACCTAAGGTACAATCCATGTCAATTCAGGCAGCCAAAGAAAAAAATCTTACCTTCATAGTCTCAGAAGTTTTTGAATTGAACATATGTTAAAATTCAAGAAAAAATAAGATAATTGTATATTTTTGTTTTGCCCCAAAAAATTCCTGGCCCGAGATACAGGCTGCCAAAGCATGGCATCCCGGGCACCATTTCCCATTCACGATTTTCGATAAAATATTTAAAGTGCTCTATCTTTAGAACGGTGCAAGATATTTTGCTGCGTTTTTTTTTAATTTTAAAGATAATATTTTTCTGTTTAAAATGATATACTCAATTTTTAAATGTGTATTTAACTTTTCTTGTGGCAGCATTTTGATTTTTTCTTCCTTTTATAAAAAAAAAAAAAAAAAAAAAAAAAAAAAAAATTCAAAAATGCCAATCCCAAAAACTTTCATTTTTTTTTGCTGTTGATCAATACCATTGAGTGCTACTTTCCCTGTAAAGGAGAACTTCCACTTTTGATTTTGACAAGTTATACAAGGTGTGTCTAAAAAGTTTGGTGAATGGAAGCATAGAACAAATAAAACAAAACATGGAAACAGAATATCTTAACTATGTACTAAAATGAAGTTTACTAAAATATACATTCTGTAAAATATGTGGTGCAAAGAATATTAATTATTAATTTACACATTCACACAAAAGAATTCCGTTACATAATGGTATAAGGGGAATATTTTTTGCGGTATATTTTAATTACGCTAAACTCTTTCACATATAATGAAATTGATATATGTTGCTGAGGTTTACAACAAGTAACTTCCTGTGTAATAGAAAGAGCATAGTATTTACAGAGACACACAAAAAATTTCGGATACTTTGCTGTAAACGAAATACTGTATATTAGCGATGATTGCTGGAAGTGAATTTTTAGTTGTGATATGAGTTTTTAAGTTTAACTAAATTTTTCCATATTACATTGTGTGTATAAATGCTGTAGATCATACACAGGGCTACACAAAAGAAATCATAAGGGTTACTGAGTATGAACGAAAGTAGTTTAAAGGTGATTTTTAAATGAGTTATGCATTTTTACACTGAACTCCATTTAGTATACTAAGATATGTTTGTAGAATATAGATAAAATGATATACATGTCCACACAAAGAATTTGATATATGGCTGACTATGGATAATAAACTCTGGAAGTGTGATTTCACTGTTTTAAGCATGTTTTAGTCTTAATTAAATATCAGCTAAATATTGGCATGTATATAAAGATAGTAGGTAAAATACAGGGTTGTATGAAAGTATTCAAGTATGCTTCCGTCTATTGATATAAATTTCTAAAAGTCAAATTCCAACCTATTTATGTGTTTTTAACACTTTCCAACATATGTTGAAAGTCTTTATAGATTCGGTTTGTCTGCCCATCTGTCTGAACTTGCATTACTCTCTAACTTGAATTAATATAGTTGTATTGTTGTCTAACTGATATATGTTATTGAGATTGTTTTACTATGCAATGTTCGGTATTGAAAATAAAGTATGTGAAAATGTTATGAAATGCAGAAATGTTTTGCTTCGAATGTTATGAAAATCGAATTAAAACTTTAAAAAAATATTAATAAAATCTTTCTTCATTCTATTTAAAAATCCTACAATACGTAATTGATTCAAAGATGTACTATGATAGGTAATGATTCTAGGTTGCCCTGGTGATTAAGTCCTTTTTAAGATGGATTCATATTACTTCCGTATTCCTGAATTTAATATATAGAATCGCGATAAATTTTGTATTCATGCCTTTCTGCCCAAGAGTGTAACACTTATACACTAAGATCTGAATATTTATAAAACTAGTTATAGTACGAACACATCATTTGACGTTGCAATTCCAACTTGTTTAGGATATGTAGTAGGCTTACCCTTACAAATATGATGCAAATAAACAAAAATTTAGTGACTATTACTGGAACTGTATATATACAGTTCCTGTAAAATTCTCTGAATTTTTTAAATGTTTCTAAAACTTGTTAAACTCAAAAGTGGAAGTTCTCCTTTACAGTGAAGGTAGTACCCAATAATCAACAGCAAAAAAAAAAAAAAAAAAAAAAAAAAAATCAAAATTTTACGGATTGGCATTTTTGAAAAAAAAAAAAAAATCAAAAGGCTGCCACGAGAAAAGTTGAATACATATTTCAAAATTGGGTATATCATTTTTAACAAAAAAATATTATCTTCAAAAAAAAAAAAAAAAAAAAAAAAAACGCTACAAAATATATTGCACCGTTCTAGAGATAGAGCACTTTAAAATTTTTATCAAAAATCGCGAATGGGAAATGGTGCCCGGGATGCCATCTTTGGCGGCCTGTATCTCGGGCCAGGTATTTTTTTGGACAAAACAAAAATATACAGATATCTTACTTTTTCTTAAATTTTAACATATGTTCAAAAACTTCTGAGACTATGAAGGTAACCCCCCTGCCTGAGTTGATATTGATTCAACCCTAAGTTAGATGAAAATTCGTGCATTAGTTCTTGAGATATAGCTATTGCGGAAAAATGCAGCATAGCAGCGCAACCTGTTGGACGATTTACACCAAAATGTAAACAGTACCAATTCACATCAAGGATTAGCAGAATATGAAGTTTGATGAAAATCTGTGCATTAATTCTTGAGATAGAGCTATAGCGGAAATCGTGAAAAATGCAGCATACCAGCGCCACCTGTTGGGAGATTCACACCAAAATGCAAAAAGCATCAATCCATGTCAAGGACTAATCTAATCTGAAGTTTGATATAAATCCGTGCGTTAGTTCTTGAGATAGAGCTATTGTGAGAATAGAGAAAAATGCAGCATAGCAGCGCCACCTGTTGGGAGATTTACACCAAAACGTAAATATTACCAATTCATATCAAGCATTAACTGAATCCGAAGTTTGATGAAAATCCGTGCATTAATTCTTGAGGCTGAACTATTGCGGAAAAGGTTGAAAAATGCAACATAGCAGCGCCACCAGTTGGGCGATTCACACCAAAATGCAAAAAGCATCTATTTATGTCAAGGATTAACCTAATCTGAAGTTTGATAGAAATCCGTGCATTAGTTCTTGAGATAGAGCTATTGCGGTAACTGTGGAAAATGCAGCATAGCAACGCCACCTGTTGAGCGATTTACACCAAAAACTAATCAGCAGCAATTTATATCGGGACTAACTGAATATAAATTTTTATTTAATTCCGTGCATTAGTTCTTGAGATAGAGCAAGAGCGCCCACAAAATTTTTGTCACATACATACATACAGACAGACAGAGTCACAGACTCTCTGTAAAAACATGTTTTTTGGAATCTCTGACTAATAAAACGTGTAAATCCGTCGAAAACCGGAATTCGAAAATTTTGATGAATCCAATACTTTTTTCTTGTAAAGATAGAAGAAAGTAAAAAGATTGCAAATTACTTTGATGTTAAGAACAAGTTAGAAATAAAAAGAGAAAATTTTGATGTAAAGAACAAATTACAAATAGGAGCAGAAAATTTTGATTGAATCAAAAATGATAACGATATCAAAAGACAACTCACCTCCACCCCCTAGAGATATCTTACGATATCATGTGCCAACCCCCCCCCCCCCGTTCCCCCTAAAATGATAACGTTATAATATGCACAGCCCCTAATATTAAAGCATGTTTTAATAAAAACATTAACTCTTAATGAAATAAATCCCTAAGAATTTGCCAAAAAATCTGTTTTTGAAGACACTCTAGAAAATAAACAAATGCATTAAAAAAAAAAAAATACTGCAATCAATTTATGGAAAGTTGACATTAAGGATATTAGTTAATCAAATTCCTTTCTGTCTTTTGAGCTTGTTTTTAAACAGGAACAGTACACTTCCGACGCCGTAAAAGTGAATGAAATTTTCCTACCTTCCTCCTTTTTTTGCCGTAAATCTTATTTTTTCTTTTGAAGCCAGGAGGGGCAGACAAATGGGACAAATGAAAATAATAGGCGACAGCAAAGTGAAACGTTCTTCCTCGCTTGTATTTCATGAAATCGGGGATGCTTCACAAATTTATGCAGGATAGATTTATACGTAAATTGCAGGACTTTTGTCGCTGAGATTGTAATATGTCCTGTATTATTATTATTTTTTTTTATAACAATAGCTGATAAATTATGACACATGGTAAATTATTTATTACAAATACTAATACATCAATACTTATAAAAAAAAAAGTTTTTTGTTAACTAATAATTTTTATAATTACTTGGATGCTAATGTATATAAATTTAACTTACAATATCATTGTTTTTTGTATTTCAATTTTAATAAAGAAAAACAATATTGAACAGTTCGAATATTTTAAAAGCGTTAAGATATTAAATTTTTCATGTTGTTCCATGCTAAGTAACTAAGTAATAATAATAAAAAAAATCATAATCTGTTATAGTATTAATCAGGAGTGAAAACGGGCAACAAGGAAAAAAGAGAAAAAACTTATTTGGGTACTTTTCCGTTATACGGATACCATTGTCGCCAAGCGTAATAGTTGGCGCAAAATGAAAATCACGTGAATTGAAACATTTGAAAAAGAAAAGAAAAAACATTGTCAATAGTAAAATGAGCATTTTAAAAATACAACATTTGAAAATTACAGCTTTTAACGAACTATTTTATTAAATCACAAATATATACTTAAAATAAGTGAATAAATAACTGTCATGCAATAAAGTAATCAAATAAAACTCATATTAAACTGCTGGCATAAAATTAAGCAGCAAATCACAATGTTTCGCATGGTTTACAATAAAAATCCTTTTCTCGATCGGGGTTGAAATAATTGGCGCATTAGCATACATTTTGGCATGGTGTCCGTATATAACGGAAAAGTACCCTGGCTATTTTTATTTTATTTTACATTATTGAAGTACTATATGAATCATTCTTATAGAATAAACAAACAAACAACAACAACAAAAACTACGAATAGATTAAAACAATAATTTGTATTATCATGGAACTGAAATAATGTATTTAACATAAACTATTATTTGATTTAATATGAATTATTCTTTTTCGGAAAGATGAAATAAGGGAAAAGCCTCTAAGAAATAAATTAATAACATTTTCAAGCATGAAAGTATACCTTATTTTAAAAATAGAAGTCCATACATGTAAGGAATCACATAAATGATATATAAACAGAATGTTTTTTAAAAAGTAATTGCCATTTACCTTGTTCTTAAATAGTTTGAAGCAAGGCCTTCTGGGAGTCTTGGTATGAAGTTTAGCAATATAACGTCCCAAACAACGTTCGAGAATAAAAAGGCCAAGATCTTGATGTACTGCCAAATCTTGAAAACATATAATCCCAAACGATAAATCCTAATAATAAATTAAAATTTTGTCACAAACTCTTAATCTTTTTACAGAATTTTATTAGGCTTTTCATAAGACATTAAATACATTTTTACCTTTTAAAATAGTTTTAAGTTAATGTTATTTATGCTATGTAACTTATTTAAATCTAGTTTACTCTTTCCAAATATTGATTTCGGTCATAAGTTTTCGTATATTTCTTTTCCAAAATCAACTTTGGTAGTCATTTTATTAATTTTAAGATAAATCTATTAAGCCATAATCTGTCTAGATACAACAAACATATTAAATTCGGCGAAAAACAGTTTTTTGAATCTAAAATAATTAGTTTTTATTCTAATCGTTCTCCAAACAGCAAGATTAATTTACGTATAAAATCGTCTGCTTTTATCTTAGAATTATATGCTAAAAGTATATTTTTTTTCCAACCACATTTTTGCCATCTCGTAATCTGATTGGCCAGAGTGTTCGGCATGAAATTGACGTATCTTGGCGGGAACCATTGGCAATGGTGTAGTGGAGGGTATACGCCGTATACCCTCTGGATTTTTTTAAGGAATACCGTATACCCTCTGTTTCTCAAGAAAGCTATAGTATATACACTCTAGGGTATACGCTCTGCCTTGAGCGTATACCCTCTGCTTAGAGCGCATACCCTCTGTTTTTTTTACGACTACACCACTGACCATTGCTTGGCGCAAACCATTAGAGAGCCAAGTGTTTCGAAGGCAAAAGCGATTTATATGCTTTTGCAATTTGCTACCAAGAGACTTAGAGAAAAAAGTGCAGCAATATATATTTTTTAAAAATTGTAATAAATGTAATAATTTTTAATAATTTAATATATTTTTTTGATTGAACGCTTTTTTCATAGTTTTAATTTTAATAATGATTTAACGATCCCAAACAATTTAAAAGCATTAATATTTTTAATGACGTAATAACCTTTTAATTTAAAAAATAATTTAACTCTTTTAGCTTTAATGATTATTTGCTGAGGGAAGAGACACTGGAATTTTCAGAAGGGGTAATGTAAAAATATATATTATTTATTTATTTATTATTACAATAAAATAACAAATGAGACAAAATCTTAAAAATAGGAAAGTTTATAAAAAAGAGAGGGGGTGGAGGTTATAAGGTGTCTAACCAATAATGGATAAATCTGTGTTCTATTAGAACAAAATATTAGAATATTGTTACCATTGGGTTATGTTTATTTAAATATCCGCCTGACATAACATTTCCCCATCATGTGGCTTACAGGAGATATTAACAGATGTAACTGTAAAAATATCTGTTCTTACTATACATGATGCATATATTTTTTTTTCCAACCACAATTTGTCATTAAACTGTATCTCGCAATCTGATTAGTCCGAGACTTCGGCATTAATTTGATGTTTCTAGGCGGAAATCGTGCTGGGCGAAAAATACTTCTTTGCTTTCATTTTCTTTTTCTTGTGGTGTAAGATTTTTTTCGTTCACAAGTTCTTTTAATTTAATAATTTATACATTATGTCATATGAAATTTACAAAATACGGCCCTTGTCAGGGCCAATTTCTGAAAGTAACCTCTCCGAAGGAATCTCGATAAGTTATGTTTATCTTTTAAAATTAAAATAATACGGCTGTTCTCAAATACCTTTCTAAATTCATTTTTGTTCGGAAACACATGAAACTGACAGGTGTTCTTATTAATAAACTATGTAATCGAATGGTGTTTTCAATTTTTTGATAAAAACAGAATATCTTTTAGAAAGTACTGCCAAAGTTGGCGTTTTGAATCGAATTTTTGGATGCGACAGCGCGGGAAAGGAGAAAAACCTGTCGTCACGTGACAACAATCGCTTACAACTCTATAAGTCATTTATTTATGGAAAAAATGGATAACACTATTCGATTCTTAACCCCTTAACAGTGTGGCCCGAACTGGATTCGGGCAAGAACACTTTGCTTGCTTCGTTATTAAAAGCATTTTCATACCACTAATTTGTAACTGTAAATTTATCTTTATTGATTGTCAGATATTTTTGCTTAAGTAAGGTAAATATTTTAGTATGGAAAAAGTGGTGTCCAGCCCCATTTTTACTTTCTTCTATCTTCAATAGAAGAAAGTATTGTAATCGAAATTTTTTTCGACTTCCGGTTTTCGACGGATTTACATGCTTTAGGGGTCAGAGATCCCAAAAAACATGTTTATAGAAAATGTCTGTATGTCCGTGTGTCTGTCGCCATTGTACCATCAAAAAGTGTATGAAGTTATGCATAGAATTGAACCAAATTTTTATTTTAAGTTTTTGGTTATGGCAGGTAGGTCCTCCCCGAATTTGGAAAAAAAATCGCCGGTAGGCGGCGCTGTAACAGCGATTTTTGTGCGATTTTGAATATTGTACCATCCAAAAGTATATGAAGTTATGCATAGAATTGAACCAAATTTTTATTTTAAGTTTTTGGATATGGCAGGTAGGTCCTCCTGAAATTGGAAAAAATTCGCCGGTAGAGGGCTCTGTAACAGCGATTTTGAATATTGTACCATCAAAAAGTGTATGAAGTTATGCATAGAATTGAACCAAGTTTTTATTTTAAGTTTTTGGATATGGCAGGTAGGTCTTCCCTGAATTTGGAAAAAATTCGCTAGTAGGGGGCGCTGTCACAGTGATTTTTGTGCGATTTTGAATATTGTACTATCCAAAAGTGTATGAAGTTATGCATAGAATTGAACCAAATTTTTATTTTAAGTTTTTGGCTTTGGCAGGCAGATCCTCCCTCAATTTGGAAAAAATTCGCCGGTAGGGGGCGCTGTAACAGCGATTTTGAATATTGTACCATCCAAAAGTGTATGAAGTTATGCTTGGAATTGAACCAAATTTTTATTTTAAGTTTATGACTATGACAAGCAGCACCTCCCTGAATTTGGAAAAAATTTGCCACTAGGGGGCGCTGTAATAGCGATTTTGTATATTGTACCATCGAAAAGTGTATGAAGTTATGCATAGAATTGAACCAAATTTTTATTTTAAGTTCTTGGCTATGGCAAGCAGGTCCTTCCTTAATTTGGAAAAAAATTGCGGGTAGGGGGCGCTGTAATAGCGATTTTTTTTGCCATTTTGAATATTATACCATCGAAAAGTGTATGAAGTTATGCAGAGAATTGAGCCAAATTTTTTGCGTTTCTTTTTGTTCATGGCATGAAGGTCCTTCCTGAATTTGGAAAAATTCCGTTGGAAGGGTGCGCTATAATTACGATGTCTGTACAATTTTCTTTTTTGTACAATCGAAAATTGTATAAAATTATGCATACAAATTGAACCAAATTTTTTGTGCATGTTTTTGGCTTTGGCCAACAGGTCCTCCTTGAATTTGGAAATATCGCGCGGTAATGGGGCTCTGTGATGGTGATTTTTGTATACTTTTCTAGATTTTTCGTAGTTCTATTGTCCAGCGGCGGCTCGTGCAAAGGCGGGAACTCACTTCCTGCTAATCCGGCTATTCACAAACATCTGATAACAACAGAATAACCCTCATAGCACGCATGGTCACAGTGACGTCGTTGTGACGTCACTGTGAGTCACTGTGGTCACGTCACATCTGTGACCGAAATGCCACCACTCAGTGATGTCACATTGTGAATGAGATGTGAACTTCTTAGAAAACTTTAAAAAATTACAAAAAATCTTCAAAACATGTTGTTACTGTAAAATTTTATTTTTCTGGCAATAAAAAAGAATTGTTATGTCACTGCATGTAACGTAGGTCACGACACACTCACAAAAAAAATTGTAATAAAGTGTAAAAAATTGTAACCCATATTGTAAGTCACAGTGTGAGAAAAATATGAACTTCAAAAATCTTTGAAAATTAAGAGAAATGTTTTAAAAAGGCCCGCGTTACAGCGGCATAAGGAATGAAAATATATTAGTGGGTAGCAAGTAGTAAATTCAGACACGAAAAGATGGTGTGGGGGTGGGGGGGGGCATATAAAGGAAAATGCACGGTACAAGTATCAACAAACTAGATTTCCATGCTATATTTTATCAATTTGATATCTAAGAGTGTGAAAGTATACTTTTTTCCTGATTTCAATTTTATCTAGTATTGCAATTTAATATAATAATCCTTCTCTTATTCTTATTATTATAAAAGTGTTTCTCGGAAAAATGGTACGTGCTGGAGCAATTTGGATAACATATTTAGAATTAGGAATATTAAATATATACACTTTACATATTTAGTTTGCAGGAAGGAAAATTTTTTATTTATTTTTACCGACCACTGGTATTCGAAACACTTTTGTGGCTTCAAACTAAAAAATTTCTATTATAGTTAAGTCTGCAGCTTTTAATGAGCACGTAGAAAGAGTCTTCAGAGTTTAGTCATACATACATTTCTTGCTTTATAATTTGCATTCAAGTCATATTTTTTCCTGTTAGTGTACCTATTTTAAGTAACTATTTTTTAAAAAAATTCTACTTCTTTCAGACTTTTAAAATAAAATTAGCATTTTCCGAATAAATAAAAATAATACAAAATTTATGCAAAACCCATGATATAATTTATTATTCGTATTTCAAATTTGTGTTTTAGAGATATGACTCTAAAAAAAAGTTATTTTACGAATTGTTTTATTTTACAGGAAATTAACATGAAAAGAATGACGATTGACAAAGAAATTTTTTTTTATCCTCGATATTTATTTATATCTTTTTATTTTTTAGGAAGATATTTTGTATTTGTGTGAAACAATCTTTACTTAGAAAAAGGGAGGTGGGGGGTTAAAACTGATAAAAAGAAAAGGTAAAATACATTGGAAAATTCTTCAAATACAAAAATTTAAATACAGACAGTCTCATAAAATGATTGCACATATAAGTTCCATATCTGTTTATATAAAAGGAAATAAACTCACACCTGCCCCAAATCGTCTGCCACGATACCGCAGGGTAAACAGAGAACTTTTTGTTCTAACAGATGCGGTAAGTTACTAGTCTAAAATGTAAGCTTTTGCGTGTGCTTTTTTTAATGGAAGAAAAAGACGTCGCCATTTTCGGATACACACGGATATTAATAATTAATTTATGGAGCTCAAAAAGTAAGTCTTATTTAATTTAAATTTTTTGTTCCTGTTTTGTGTATTTGGTGAGATGAGTTAAATAGTTTTATATTATACCTATAGAAAGAGACTGTTCTGGGATTGTTTTTCAGATTAGAAATTAACATTATACTGAATGGGAAATGCCGTTTTACATACTATAGTAGTGAAACTTTTGAAAGACTTTTTTTCATTGCTAATAATATTTTAAATTATTATTTAAAATCCTAAATCTTCATATCAATGTTTTCAGATTTAACATTTGCCAAAATTATAAAATAATAGGAATTCCTTGTAACATATGGAGAGATTTTTGAGAAATTGTTAAATCTAATAATACATTTAATTCATCTATAGTACTTTGTTGTTGTTTAATAGTACAATTATAAATACTAATTATATAGTGTTTTTCAAATTGGTATATTTATTTTTTTTAATTGTATATAAGCACGTTTTTGCTGTTCGTGATTTTGATCAAACATTTAATTGTAGACATTCAGAATCAGTTATTAAATTTTCTTCGATTGTAAACTCATTTTCTACGTTTTCGATACACGTTCGATACTTCGCATTAAAAAATAAAATATGACAATTAAGCATTGAAATAAAGTGTTTTTGTTAGAATGTTATTCCATATGGAAGGCATGAATACGAAATTCCTCAATAGGTAAACAATAAAAAAAGTTAAAAGTTTTACCTTTATGTTTTGATGTGTTTCAATGGAAATATACTCTTCTTTGGATGAACAAAAAACATTTATTAGAAGATTGAATACACTAGAATATATATGCTGGTCACAGTACAGATCACACTTCACAATAAAAACAAAACAGATGTATAAGACTATTTACAAACACAAAGAAATACTTTGAACTATGGCTTGTTGCAGTTTTTTTTTTATCATATTATATTCCTTTGGAATATTATTGAATTTTTTTTTTAATCAAGCAGCATTTTGCTGCCAACTGCTATAAGGGAAGAAGCAACACTAACTGAACTGAGTGTCTGTCACAGTAGAACAAATAAAAAATGATTGTCTGATGCTGCCATCTGGTGGATGTTCTTGAAAACAAAAGAGCATTTTCTAACATCTCTCCCGTTTTGTGATAGAATCTGACACCAGGTGGATAAGGTTTCTACAAAGTTCAAATTTGGCTTTTGGCAGTGGCTTCGTCATTATATCTGCTATCATTTCATTTGTTGATAGATATTTGACATCTATAACATTTTTAGTTTTTAAATCTCGTATGTAATGATACTTTGTATCAATGTGCTTAGTGCGGGATTTAAATTTTTCACTTTCAACCAATTTAATTGTAGATTGGTTATCCTCAAAAATTCTAATAGGAAAATGTTGTTGTAAATTGAGATCTTTACATAATTTTAAGATCCATAGCACCTCTTGAGTTCCTTGTGACAGTGCCACATATTCAGCTTCTGCTGACGATAACGTCACACATGTTTGTTTTCGCGAGAGCCAAGAAATGCAGCTATTGCCTAAGAAGATTACATTTCCTGAGGTGGATTTTCTGTCTGTAGCATCTTGTCCCCAGTCTGCATCCGAGTATGCAACTATATTAGGATATTCTTTTGAAGAAATGTGGAGATCAAGGTCTTTCGTTGTTTTTAAGTATCTTATTACCCTCTTAACAGCATTCCAGTCCTTTTGTCTTGGATTATTGCATCTTCGGCTTAGTATGTGTGTAGGAGCGGTAATATCAGGTCTTGTGCATGAGGAAATATATAAAAGACTTCCTATAGCTTGTCTATAATTATCATTTGATGATAAAAGATTTTCTTCTTTATCTAAACTATAATAGTTAGTTTCCATTGGGGTATAAGTTGGTTTGGCTTCTTCAAGCTGAAAATCCTTAACTAATTGAGTTATTTTACTTCTTTGTGAAAGTAAATAACTTCCATCTTCTTTTCTGTAAATTTCTATACCTAAGAAGTATTTTGCTTCTCCTAGTGATGTTATGGGATAAGATTTCTTTAAGTAATTTATTACTTCATTAACTTCATTTTCATCTTCTGAGCTCATCAGCATATCATCTACATACAGTATGAGATGAATTGTCTTCTTTGATTTTTCTTTTATGAACAAACATGGATCAGCTTCACTTTGTTTAAATCCATATGCCTTTAAAGTATTCTCTATTTCTTCATTCCAGCACTTGGCGGCTTGTTTAAGACCATATATAGCCTTTTTTAATTTATAGACTTTGTCTTTATTTTCTTCATCATGAAAGCCTTCTGGTTGATGCATGTATAATTCTTCATTATCTAGTTTACCATGTAGAAAGGCTGTTTTAACATCTACTTGAAATACTCTGGCTTTATGATAAGCTGCCCAGGTCAGAAAAGCTCTAATAGTTGTATGTTTGACGACAGGAGAGAAGGTTTCATCATAATCAGTGCCTAATTTTTGAGCGAAACCTTTGGCAACTAATCGTGCTTTGCATTTTATTGCTTCTCCATTTTCATTATGTTTTGTTTTGTAAACCCATTTACAGCCAATGGCGTGCTTGCCTTTGGGTAAAGTAACAAGCTCAAACACTTCATTTTCCTTTAAAGAGTTAAATTCTTCCTTCATAGCTTGAAACCATTTCTGTTGATCTTTTACTGGTAATTGTAAAACATCTTTAAAAGTTTCAGGATCTTGATTTTTGGAACAACTGTCTTCAGTTTTGTAAGAATATCTTTCTGGTGGAATTCCTTTAGTCTCTCTGTTAGATATTCTTCTCTGGAAATTATCTTCACTTTCTTCAGTTGTTGGGCTATCTACTGATTTTTCATCCGTATTTATTTCTTCTGCAGTATTTTCTATTTGGATAGCATCACTATCATTTTCAAGATTTTCTTCTGAAAAATTTAAATGCATTAAATCTGAGATTCGCTCTTCAGGATTTTCTTGAAAGACATTTTCACAGTTCATATTTTCAAAAAACTTCACTGTTCTGCTTATCACTATTTTTCTACCACCTATATAAATTCGATATCCTTTGCTTCTTAAATCGTAACCAACAAAGACTCCTTCAGTGGCCTTTTCGTCAAATTTTTGTCTCTTCTGTTTATGAACATACACATATGCTTTGCATCCAAATACTTTAAGGTGACTCAAATTTGGCTTATGCCCATTCCACAGTTCATATGGTGTCTTTTCAGTTGATTTTGTGGGTAATCTATTTTGTAAGTAGGCTGCTGTAGCTATGGCTTCTGCCCAGAATGTTTTTGGCAATTTAGCATTTATAAGCATGGCTTTACTCATTTCAATAAGCGAGCGATTCTTTCTTTCTGCAACTCCATTTTGGGACGGTGAATATGGCGTCGTTGTTTCATGATTTATTCCTAAGTTTTTAAGGTAGTCTTTGACAGATTCGTTGCAATATTCTGTTCCATTGTCACTACGCAAAGATTTAATCTTCAATCTAAATTTGTTTGTTGTTGATGCAACATACTCTTTTAATTTATCAAATACTTCATCTTTAGAAGAAATAAAATATACTTGTGTATAACGAGAGTAATCATCAATAAATGTAACGAAATATCTTTTTGATCCCATACTTTTTGTTTCTGCAGGACCGCATACGTCGCTGTATATCAAATCAAGTGGTTTTTTACTTCTGTATTGCGTTTCTTTTGGAAATGATTTTTCTGTTAACTTAGCTTTTATGCAACTTGAACATTCAGTATTATGAGAACAATTATTCACAGTAATACCTAAAGCTAAATCATCCTTTTGAATTTTCTTGATGGATTCCAAATTTCTATGGCCCAGCCTTTGGTGCCATTTTAGAATGCAGTTAACATTAGAACAAACGGGTAATATTTCTGAAGCACTATATACCTTTTCATTTGTAGGTATTATTTTTAATCTGTATAACCCCTCATCAGCTTTTGCATCTGCAACTAAGATGTTGCCCTTTTTAATTAAACATATATCATCTTTAAATGTTACAACAAAACCTTTCTCAGTACAAGACTGGACAGATAATAAATTACTATCCAACTCGGGAACATAAAGCACATGATCCAATGTAACTCTATTTGTTTGACCATTAAGTGTTTCAATATTAAAAGTACATTTACCCTTTCCCTTTGCAGTTAATTTAGTTCCATTAGCAATTGTAATTGTATCTTTATTCGAACTTTTTAATTCTGAGAACAGTTCCAAGGAATTAGCTAAATGAACAGACGCACCTGAATCAATAACAAAAGACAAATTTTTGTTTTTATTTCCATTTTGTTGAGATTTCATAACAAAATTCAAAGAATTTGATTCTTCCATTAATTCATGATAGTTTTGAGAATCTGATAGATTTTCATTTTGACTAGCAGTAGAGGCAGAGAAATTGTTTGGTTTTTTAAACTGTTGACGTGATCTATCTTGGGTGAAATTTGGTTTTGTTTTGTTAGTATTATTACCCTTTAAGTGAAAACAATCTTCACGGTTGTGATTATTCTTTTTGCAATGAGAACAAAATTTTTGCTTATTCAAATGCTTTGGTTTATCCCTATTACCCTTCAAAGCAATAGATTCAAATTTTGTTGAAATTTGTTTAGTTTCAACTCTTCTAAGATACTCATCAATTAATTTGTTTTGAACATATTTTAATGATAAATCTGTTTCATATTTACTTTCAATAGCAGTTATAAAGGTACTATAAGAATTTGGTAAGGAACAGAGCAAAATAGCTATTAAATTATCATCTTGTATTACTTCACCTATACTTCTTAATTTTTCTGCTAATTCTAAGACAGAATTAATATGATCCTGCATTTTAATGCTTTCATTATATTTAGTGGAATACAGCTTCCTAAGAAGATAAAGTTTATTTGTTAAATTTACTCTTTCATGAACAGATTTCAATTGATCATATGTCTCTTTAGCACTTTTAGCATGTCTGACATGAACAATTTGTGAATCTGAGATATTTAAACAAATTAATGCCCTAGCATTTCTATCATTTTTTACCCAATTATCATCATTTTCCTTTTTAGGTTCAAATACAACATCATACAAACCTTCTTTGATTAACAATTGCTCTATTTTAAACTTCCAAACTGAATAGTTGTCATCAGTTAATTTATCAACATAATGAGATTCTCTAATACTAGACATTATGATATAATAATATTTGCTTATTTCACAGAAAATAAAACTTTTCCTCTTATTAATACATCAAAACAACAATTATAAACTCAAATATAATGCTAATGATGAAATAAGAACAAAATAAAATTCTTGAGAACAATTTTTGAAGTTACTTTTGATTTCAGAAAAACTGTTCTTAAATGTTCAATTCTTTGTTTAAAACATAAATTTACATTTGCAACTTATATAATAAAATTTCAATAAGAAACTGGCAAAATCAAAATCAAAATAATTTCTTTTCTTATCAATACACAATACTTTTGGTTTCAAAATAAGAACAATTCTTTGAATTTTCTTTTATATCATTCACTTGTGAAAAATACCAACATTCAGAAAATAATTATTTCTTTGAATTTAATTATATTATATTTTCTTCTTTTATATTACTATATTTAAAATTGAGATAAGTTCAGTCTCATAATCGACTGTTAGAATGTTATTCCATATGGAAGGCATGAATACGAAATTCCTCAATAGGTAAACAATAAAAAAAGTTAAAAGTTTTACCTTTATGTTTTGATGTGTTTCAATGGAAATATACTCTTCTTTGGATGAACAAAAAACATTTATTAGAAGATTGAATACACTAGAATATATATGCTGGTCACAGTACAGATCACACTTCACAATAAAAACAAAACAGATGTATAAGACTATTTACAAACACAAAGAAATACTTTGAACTATGGCTTGTTGCAGTTTTTTTTTTTATCATATTATATTCCTTTGGAATATTATTGAATTTTTTTTTAATCAAGCAGCATTTTGCTGCCAACTGCTATAAGGGAAGAAGCAACACTAACTGAACTGAGTGTCTGTCACAGTAGAACAAATAAAAAATGATTGTCTGATGCTGCCATCTGGTGGATGTTCTTGAAAACAAAAGAGCATTTTCTAACAGTTTTTCATGCCTGATAACAAGTTTATAGATTAAACTGCTTTACTATACTTTTTAAAATTTGATATTTATAATATTTATAAAAAAATATTTATAATTTATGATATTTATAAAAGTTGATATTGTACTGTTCATTAGCGATAATTGCTGGAAATGCATTTTTAATTATAATATGCGCTTTTATGATCCACTATATTTATGCATAGTATATGGTGTATATAAAAGCTATAATTCATATACAAGGCTACACAAAAGTATACGTAAGAGTTAAGGAATATGGGCGCAAATTGCTTAAAGGTGTTTTTTAGATGAGTTATGGATTTTTATGTTGAACTGCATTTAATTTACTAAGAAATGTTTGTAGAATATGGATAAAATGATACACAGGGTCACGCAAGGAAATGGATATATGGCCGTCTATAAATTATAATTTTTGGAAATGTGATTTCAGCAGTTTTAAGAGTGTTTTAATTTGAATTAAATTTTAACTAAATAGTGGCGTGTAATAAAGATTCTAGGTAAACTACAGGGTTGTACAAAAGTATTCAAGTATGTTTTTATATATTAGTATAAATTTTTGAATGAGAATTTCAACCTGTTATGCATTTTCTTGCTAAATTAAATTTTCACATTATATACTAGTATATATCAACCTACAGATTAAATACAGGGCTATTCAAAAGAATTGGAAAACATATTTGGCTATGAACGGTAACTGCTGAAATCAGTTTTTCAAATGTTTTATGCGTTTTCTAAAATATTTGCTTAGTTATCTTATTTACGTTATTTCCTTAAATTACGATGTCTAGTTAAAGCATTCAGGAAGCGTTGGAAAGTGCTTTATAATCTATGCTTAACGCATGATTTTTCTTACTTGTTTTTTCTATTTCCCAGATCAGTCATTTCCTATAAATCATACCAAATCTATTTAGCTCATATTAACAAAATACAATATACACGGGAATAAAAAATTTAAATAAATATGGCTTATCTTATTCTTCTTTAAAAAGGAAATGTATTAATATCCGTTAGACTCCATGTTCGTATTTAATAAAATAATAACAAATCACAACACACAAAACATTCTTAATATAAAGCTTGAACTCAAGATCAAGCTTAGAACTTAATAAAAAAGGATGCCAGTTGATAAGCATTGTTTTTTTCAGTGTAAAAATTAAAAGTATTTTAGAAGAATAGGACTCCAAAATAGCGATACATTGCTAAAAAGCACGGTAAAAAGATAATATTGTACATTTCAAACAAAACTTTATTTTAAAATTCATCACAGTGTTTATAACAAGAATCATCACAGTATTAATGCTTGGAAATTTTTCCAGAGAGAAACATTCGCCTTGCAAACAATATTTCAAATGGAAATCAAATTTCAAATTGATTGCTTAAAAGGCGCAAAAGCCAACATAGTGAAAAAAATTCCATAACGGTACTTGAATCCGGGCCATCACTATAGCGCACCGACATTCTACTGACTAAACCACATGGAACGAGACCCAGCCTGGAAAATTTCTTACTAGTACATGTTGGCGAGGCTACAAACGCAGCACAAGATGGAATATTTATCATGAGCCACCGACATGGGGCAAACACGAAACTTAATTAAATCCAGCAGCTATTCAAACTATATGAATACTTGGAAATTTTTCCAGAGAGAAACATTCGCCTTGCATACAATATTTCAAATGAAAACCAAATTTCAAATTAAAATTGCATTTTAAGCAATTAATTTGAAATTTGATTTTTATTTGAAATATTGTATGCAAGGCAAATGGTTCTCTATGGAAAAATTTCCAAGTATTTATATAGTTTGAATCGATGCTGGATTTAATTAAGTTTCGTGTTTACCCGATGTTGGCGGCTCACGATAAATATTCCATCTTGTGCTGCGTTTGTAGCCTTGCCAACATGCACTAGTAAGAAATTTTCCAGGCTGGGTCTCGTTCCATGTGGTTTAGTCGGTAGAATGTCAGTGCGCTACACTGATGACCCGGATTCGAGTCCCGGCTTGGAATCTTTTTCTCTATGTTGGCCTTTGCCCTTTTAAGCAATTAATTTGAAATTTGATTTTCATTTGAAATCATCACATTGTTTATGACAAGTTCGTCACAAATGACACATATTTCACAAATTAGTCACAGTGTGACGTCAAAGTATTGTCGCTGTCGTCACAGGTTAGTCACAAAGTTAATGCCAAAATAGTCACAAATGACACACTTTTCACAAATTTGTCACACCGTGACTTCACAGAGTGGTCACAATGTGACGTCACAAACGACCTCTAAAACGGCCATAACGACCTCGCATTCTAGTCACTATGACGTCACATCGACGGCCACAAAATCACAGTGTGACTTCACAACGACGTCGCCGTGACGTCACCATGCCTTACGGGAAGGAAAAAATATTAATTTTAACAAATATCATGATATAGATTAACTCGTTTTTAGTTTATTTAATTGACTGAAGCAGAAATTTAAGATGAAAATCAAAGTTGGTATAGTAATGAACTAATAATATTGAAGTATTAACATGTGTAACTAGTTTTTGAAATATTAAGATGTATAAGATAGAAGAAAGTTTTTTGATTGGCACATCCAACTAGTTAATTTTTTTGTAAGAAAACAAATGTCACTGTTAAGGGGTTAAATATGTGTCAGAAAATGTCGCATTGTTGAGGAGGAAATTTGAGAACAGTTTTTAATGCAAACCTTTAAATTCTTTTGCGAGTTATATTATTTAAATCAGACATACTTGTGTCTAGAATTTTTACCTATTTCATGTAAAACTTTTCAAGCAATATTTTCTACATTCTGAGGATATTGTAACAGTTTTAGGCAATAGTATAACTGGATCTTCAACTTTTTCAGTAAAAAAAAACTAGTCGGATGTAGCAATCTCAAAACTTTCTTCTATCTCATGCATGTTAATACTTCAAAATTCCCCATCACGCTGCCAAAATTAAATGGCAATCTATGTCCATCATAAGAACTCTGAAGATATGAAATTCCATGCATTAGTTCTTGAGATATGACTACCGCTGAAATCGTGTAAATCCAGCAAAATACAGCCTAGCCGCGCCACCTATTAGGTGCTTTACACCAAAACCACCAAGCAATAACTTATGTCAACGTCTAACTGAATCTGAAGTTTGGGGAAAATCCGTGCATTAGTTTTTGAGATAGAGCTATTGCAAAAATCGTGAAAATTCCAGCATAGCAGCGCCACCTATTGGGCGATTAACACCAAGACCTAATCAGCGATAACTTGCGTCAACGTCTAACTAAATCTGAAATTATATGAAAATTCGTGCATTAGTTCTTGAGATAGAGCTATTGCAGGATCGTGAAATATGCAGCACAACAGTGGCACCGATTGTTGGCCGATTTACACCAACACCTAATCAGTACCAAGTCATATCAAGTACTAACTGAATCTGAAGTTTGATGAAAATCCGTGCATAAGTTCGTGAAGCCATTGCGGAAATCGTGTAAATCCTGCAAAATGCAGCATAGCAGCGCTACCTGTTGAACGATTTACACCAAAATGTATAAAACGTCAATTCATGTCAAGGACTAACTGAATCTGAAGTTTGATGAAAATCCGTGCATTAGTTCTGGAGATTGAGCTATTGTGGAAATCGTGAAAAATACTGCATAGCAGCGCCACCTGTTGAGCGATTTACACCAATCAGCACCAATTTATATCAGGGACTAACTTATAAATTTTTATTAAATTCCGTGGATTAGTTCTTGAGATAGAGCGCCCACAAAATTTGTGTCACATACATGGACACAGACAGAGTCACAGACAGACATTTTGTAAAAACATGTTTTTTGGGATCTCTGATCCCTGAAATGTGTAAATCCGTCGAAAACCGGAAGTCGAAAATTGTCACGAATCCAATACTTTCTTCTTGTAAAGATAGAAGAAAGTAAAAAGGGTAGGGGTTTTTAGAAGATGCCCATTTTTAAATGGATAAATACTGTGTTATATTTGAACAACATAATCTAATTTTGTAAGCATTAGGTTATTTTTGTAATAACATTATACAGGCAAAATAATGAAAAATACAAATGATTTATTTTTTCTACTTCTTCAAAAGAAAATAAACGAGCGATTTGAGGATCATTTTCAAAAAGGAACATATTAATTTCCTTAACATATTCAGAATAGCCATTCAAATGTTGTGTATAAAGATATGTGCATACAAGAAAAAAAAATTAAGTTGTACCACTTACAACTGAACTTTGTAGTCTGTAAAGGGAAGGTGAGGGTAAAAAGTTTTTAGCGGAAATTTCAAGGGGGAATTTAGATGATTGATTATTATTTCAACGAATATTGAAATTTTTTTTAAATATAAATATTTCAGGATTATATATGCTGAGAAATGGGCAGGAGAAATTTAAAGTGAAATTTAGACGACGGATTTTTTATTTGTTATTTCAGCAAAATTACAAACAGAGTAGGGTTTTTTTTTTTGTAAGTTTAACAATTTTTCATATCGCAGATTTCCACTTTTTCTAAAGATTTCATCTAAAGTTACCGCCCACTGAAATTTCTACTTCCACGAAATCACGCAAAGTTTAAAATCTATACGTATTTCTTTTTTAAATCATCTCTCCTATTTGTTATTTTATAGTATTTTATTACGTCTGCTACTATTCCCCAACTCCTGGCAATTTTATTCCCTTCTCTCCAGGCACATAATCATCAGAGCTTACAGATTTTCATAATTATAAAAATTATTAAATTTAAAATCATTAAGAAAAGGTAACATTTATAATTTATTTGAATAATTTTGAATTCAATTAAATAAATTTACAATTAAATAAAATTATAAACTAATAGAAAAATATATATATATATATTGTAAAATTAAAAAATCTGTAAAATTAAAAAAGTAACAAATTTATTAAAATTATTTGGAATATTTGCTTTCTTATCTTTGTAATCAAGTCGCTAATTTGTAGTTACAGTAAATAAAATCTTATCATATAAATCTCCTCTCCTCTGAAATTTTCACTTAGCAGATGACCCCCCCCCCCCCCACGTCCCCATTTCTCATTAGTTAATGGAAATTATCTTCATTCTGTAGAAATAATTTTTGCCATCGATCCTTAATTTAAAAAAATTTTCACAAAAAAAAAAAAAAAAAAAAAAAAAAAAAAAAAAATCAGAAGTCACCGCCCATTTTATCAAAATTCTCTACTTTCATGGTTTTCGCAAAGCACAATTCCTTCCCGCCAAGAAAAGTCACTTTGACGCAGGAAGCTCTAACCAATCAGATTACGAGGTGGGAAATCTGAGTTGGGGGGGAAAAAATATGCGTCTGCAGAAATGCATTATGTTGCGCAACTGAGAGCGGTGGTTTCTGTTACGGCAGTTTCTGAATATTCCCCCTTTTTGCTATTTTGTTTTCCAAGTTTATCACAATCACAAATAAATATGCTGTACTTTAGATTACTATTAGAACAACAATTTTTTTTACGACAAAATTTTGATACATGGGATTTTTCGGGACAATTAAAACAAAACCCTTTCATAAAAGGTTTCGTTAATTTATACTTAAAGAACACTTAGAGATATCGTGATCACCAGAACAAATAAACAATATTTTTGAACAAAAGCGCTTAATGCAGACGCCGCACAGTGGGACGTTTTGACGATCTAGGTGGACAAAATCATTTCATTTTTTTAATGCATCACTAATAAAATACTCAAACAATGATAAATATTCGGTTATTTAACAACAATGTCTTAAAATAAAAATACAGGGTGCCCACTAAAGTCCATTCTTATCCTCTTAACTGCCGAACGACTGCATCTATATTCATAAACGTGGTGTCTAGGTATAGTAAAAAACAGTGGTGTAGTCGTAAAAATAACAGAGGGTATACGTTCTAAGCAGAGGGTATACGCTCAAGGCAGACGGTATACCCTAGTGTATATAAGCTATAGCTTTCTTGAGAAACAGAGGGTATACGGTGTTCCTTAAAAAAATCCAGAGGGTATACGGCGTATACCCTCCACTACATGCCTGGTAAAAAAGGCTATGCGTTACTAGATGAGACGGCTTACACCGCCACCTGTTGCAAAATGACCGCATTAGTGTTCCTATCGCGAAAACGGCTCAAAATATGGAATAAAAGGGAATGACAAATTTGTAGAGTATCATCGATTTTTTTCGAAAGGACACATTGTTAACATGAATGCTAAATGAATCTCGTTCTGAACATGAATCTAGTTTTCGAGATAGGAATACTAACTCAGCTGTTTTGCACCAGTGGTTACAGGTGGCGCTGGAAGTGGTATCATCTGGTAGCGCATAGCTACTTTACTATACCTATATACCACTTTTATGATTACTAGGGGGCAGGGGCGGATCCAGAGAATCGTTTTGGGGGGGAGGGGGCGATCCCGAGTGACATATAATCAACGTAGTCATAACTTCTGTTGCTCAAATCATTCCTTGCAGTTAATTATTAAATGAATATGAAATAATTAATGTGATTTGAAAATATTACAGACTCTTGATTATCCGACATCCGATTAACCGAAACACTCGGTTATCCAACACTCTTATTATATAATCCCGCCCTCTCCTCAAAATATGATTTATTGTTACTTATTAGGTCGTAAAATTAAAAACGTTATAACAGAATATATTTATTAAATGTCTTATTATTTTGCTTTTTCTTTTTACCCTTCTACTATGGTAATTATGTATCTTATTTTTTGTTCTTTTAGTTATAGTGAACAACGTTAATAACACAAGCCTGCGATGATTGTGTTTTTTAACTTTTGATAATTGATTTTGATGTATTTTTTAGCACTGAATCCGAAAATGACCTTCATTTTTAACCGTCACGTCACGATTTTCGGAAATCGTAAATTTCAAAGTTAAAAAGTAAGAAATAGCGAAATCCCACAAAGCAATTTGTGAAAAATGCCTTAACAAAAGAAGGTAAATGTTTTAAATGCATCTGCGACAGATTTCCCAGCCTTATCATATCAACCACCACAATAAAAGAGGATACCGAGATGAACCCCATAGAGATGATTAAAAGAAAAGCGGGAAACAGAGCATGAGCGGTTGAAAGAAACTTCCACGCATGGAATAAAATTATAAAGATTTTAAATACACAATATTTTACATGTTTAACTGTAAAAATCCGAAGTATAAGCAAAAAAATGAATAAATTATTATGAAAAAAAGTTACGTCTATTTTATAGTAGCAGATTTTCGCAATATTTCGACTTTTTAAAAATTTCTGATTTGTGAAGTGATGGTATGGTAAAAAATGAAGGTCATCTTTGGATTCAGCACTAAAAAATACATAAGAACCAATTATCGAAAGCTGAAAAAGATAACCATCACATTAATATTTTAATATCAGATTTCTGAAAGAGGATAATCTCTGAAAAAGGATCCCCTTCAGAAATCTGAAGGGGCCTTAACATCCTTGAAAGTCAAAATGTGTCATCTAAGTGGTGTGTATACCTCTTCACAGGCGCGGATCCAAGGAAGGGGGGGAGATCGCCCCGTCGACAATGCCGCCGAAAAAAATCATTTTCATCAATCGTTCACAGGTAAAAAAAACGCGAATTTCGTCAAAGGATCGCGCAAAAAACGCGAATTTCCTCAACGGGATCGCACAAAAACACGAATTTCGTAAAAGAAGCGCGAAAAAACACGAATTTCGTCAAAAAATAGAGCATTTCATCAAAGGATCACGGAAAAAACTCGAATTTCGTCAAAGGACCACGAAAAAAACGCGAATTTAGTAAAAGGATTGCAGAAAAAACACGAATTTCGTCAAAGGGTCTCAGAAAAAAACGCGAATTTCGTCACAGGATCGCAGAAAAAACGCGAATTTCGTCAAAGGATAGCAGAAAAAACGCGAATTTCGTCAAAGAATCGTAGAAAAAACGCGAATTTTGCCAAAGGATCGCAAAAAATGCAACCATCACATCCATTTTTTAATATCAGATTTCTGAAAGAGGATAATCTCTGAAAAAGGATCCCCTTAAGAAATCTGAAGGGGCCTTAACATCCTTGAAAGTTAAAATGTGTCATCTAAGTGGTGTGTATACCTCTTCACAGGTGTGAATCCAAGGAACGGGGGAGATCGCCCCGTCGACAATGTCGCCGAAAAAAATCATTTTCATCAATCGTTCACACGTCAAAAAAACGCAAATTTCGTCAAAGGATCGCTCAAAAAACACGAATTTTGTCAAAGGATCGCTCAAAAACCGCGAATTTCCTCAACGGATCGCACAAAAACGCGAATTTCGTCAAAGAAGCGCGAAAAACACAAATTTCGTCAAAAAATAGAGCATTTCATCAAAGGACCACGGAAAAAACGCGAATTTCGTCAAAGGACCACGAAAAAAAACGTGAATTTAGTAAACGGATTGCAGAAATAAAACACGAATTTCGCCAAAGGGTCTCAGAAAAAAACGCGAATTTCGTCAAAGGATCGCAGAAAAAACGCGAATTTCGTCAAAGAATGGCAGAAAAAATGCGAATTTCGTCAAAGAATCGCAGAAAAAAACGCTTATTTCGCCAAAGGATGGCAGGAAAAAAACGCTAATTTCGCCAAACAATTACGGGGGGAAACGCTAATTTCGCGAAAGAATCGCGCAAAAATTGCGAATTTTGTCAACGGATCTTGGAAAAAAATGCGAATTTCGGCAAAGAATCGCTAAAAAATACACGAATTTCGTCAAAGGGCCGCGGAAAAAGCGCACAATTAGCACCATGAGGAGATTGCCCAAGGCCCCCATCGACGGGGGGGGGGGGCTCTATCGGGGCGGTCGCCCCCCCAAGATATAAATCCAACGCTTTTAACGGCAGTTTTCGCGGAACAGACAGATAAGCAAACGAAAACCAAACACTTTCCGGGTGTCAATGGTAAACTTCACTGACGTTCTGGAAATTACTCTACAAAATAGGATTATGTCCTGTCAAAAGGCATATGGCGCTGTAATTTTTGACACTATGGGTTGAGGTGGGAGACGATGCCACTTCGTGTACCTTTTGTTGAACCTCTACAACAGAAATTGACAACGTTATGCGGATTCCTTCAACGTGTTGAAACTTTTCGCTCTTTCAAAGAAGCTGCAATTCTAATTTCTGTATAACGAAATTTTTGAGGATTGCTTTATTGTTTGAGAAAAGAATGGGATTCATTGCAATTTCCAAAGAAAGAAAGAAACAATAAAAAGAAAGGTCCTTTGAAAAATTCAAGCATCTTAATGTTTTCTGAAGAAAGACACTAATGTGTAAAAATTGTACTGTTATTGCTACCCACATTGGTAAATTTCAAGGGGTATTTGACGAATGAATAAAAAAGGATTATGTCCTGATCCTAGTCAGTTAGAAGCTAAAATGCTTACAGTGTGTTGATTTCTTAAAACCAACTTGGTAAATTTGTTCTTCCCTTCTTTGCCCCGATCGAACCGCTCCCCCCGCGTGTATGCGGGCTTAGGGCAATCTCCTCCCGGTGCTAATTGTGCGTTTTTTCCGCGGCCCTTTGACGAAATTTGCGTTTTTTCAGCAATTCTTTGGCGAAATTCGCATATTTTTTTCGCAATTCTTTGAGGAAATTCGCATTTTTTCAGAGGTCTGTTGACGAAATTACCGTTTTTTGCGCGATTCTTTCGCGAAATTAGCGTTTTTTCCTCAATTCTTTGGCAAAATTCGCTTTTCTTTGCGATTATTTGTCGAAATTCGCGTTTTTTCTGCGATCCTTTCACGAAATTTGCGTTCTTTTGTGGCCCTTTGACAAAATACGGAATTTTTTGATGAAATTCGCATTTTTCCGCGCTTCTTTGACGAAATTCGCGTTTTTTCGCAATCCTTGACGAAATTTGTGTTTTTTCGCGATCCTTTGACGAAATTCGCATTTCTTTTGCGATCCTTTGACCTGCGAATGCTTGACGAAATTGATTTTTTTCGGCGATTTATCGAAATTCGCGATAATCAGTGGATTTATATAATTTTGGCGGGGGCGATCGCCCCCCCCCCCCCGTGGATCCGCGCCTGCTAGGGGGTCGTACCCGGGCTCCCGGGTTACAGAATATAGGTGAAAAACATATTATAAAAATGAAAACTAATATTTTTTTTGCATGCAATACATATTTTTTAGATTGCCCAGTAACAATAAAAAAGCATTTTTCATATGAAAAATATGAATTATACAATCAAATAAAGTTTAGAAATTTATCAAAAGCGATATTGCTGTATTAAGCCGTATGCTAAGATTTATTAGACCAAGATTTTGCTACTTACGGCATCATTTAAAATTCTGATAATTTAAGCTTTAAGCGCGTAGTTGAATTACATGTTTGTTAAATTTGTGTTTATTTGTATTATTTTATTAATTTATTCATAGAGGAAGTTTTAATTTTTTTTATGGAATATTAGCCGTAAAAAGAAATGATTAACTCTTTATGTTGTTTTAAGGGCAAACGAATTAATCTTTCGTAAGCGATACAGATAAATTAAAAAATATTTCATGCTTAAAAATTATTTTTAAATCCATAGACAATCAATAAACTTTGCAAACAAATTCCATTTGAAATATTTTTTCCCCTATTTGACTGTCTAAAAATTTTAATTGTTCGATTAGAAATATGTTGAGTTAGGGTTTTTTTTTTTAAATATTATTCTTTTATTTATTTATAAAGGAAGTATTAATTTCGCTATGGGAAATAGTCAGAAATAAATGCTGGACAATTTTTGTTGCTTTATGTGCAAAATGTTTATTATTAATTATTATGTATTGAAGCCGGTACGTGATAAGTTAAATTACAAAAAAATATACTTGAAAATTATTTTAAAGAACATAATAAATCAGCCAATTAAGATACAGTTTTTACAACAAACTGCATCTGAAAGTAGATTTTATCCTTATATGAAGTTCTAAAAATTGAAAATATATGGTGGTCATAAGATTAAGAAATTGCAGTAGCGAAAATTTCAAAACCGAAATTTGATCCTGAAGTGCTGCCAAACGCAAAATGACGTCAGCGTTACGCAGAGATACGTTTGCCCTTTATAATATAGATAGGTAGATACGTAATCCGTAAAATATAATAAAGAGCAGTTATTATGGTGAAGTTATCTATTGAAACTCTTACGCTTGGTATTCCGGAATGAAAAACAGCAAAATTTATTCCACATTAACAGGATCATAGGTTTTTTCCCCCCATGATTTTCTAAACCCGACATCATTTTCTTCCTCTCAAAATTTACATACGCACTTCTCATATCTGTAGTCACCATTTTCAAAGAATTGGTATTTTAATTTTATCATTTTAAAATCATTTTAACTCAAAACTTGAAGTCACGATTGTCAGCAATATCTTTGCACGTGAACAGGCGCACTCTTAACTCGAGATTTTAATCTCATTACCGGAGAATAAAAATTAAATAATTTATGTTTTTTAGATGCATTGTAAAAATGTTTAGTTTTATCTAAGAAAATGATCGTTTTCTTTTAAATATGACGTCATTTTCACTTACTTAAGCCTTTCGCTTAGTGTCTGAATCATAGTATCAGGACATATGCAGAAGGAAACAAATATGAAAACTTTATGAGGAAAAATGCGTGTTTTCAAAAGCAGCACGTTATTTTTCGTTCAAAATATTATATTCCTAATGGGAATTTTCAACACTAAGCCCTATACAACAATTTGTATAAAAAATTTTTGAATTTTTATCAGAAAATGGTATGAATAAAGATAAATAAACCTAATTTTTTTTCGCTCTTCTCTGCAGTAATGAAAGCTATCTAATTACCACCATTATGAAGAAATTTCATAATATACTTTTAAAATTAAAATATAATAATCGGGATATTAAAAAAACTGCCAGTTGCGGGCACATCTATAAAATGAACAGCTTTCAGTTAAAAAAATTATTAGTAAAATTAGTTCAGCTGAAAGCTCAGGGCAGATGACTAAAAAACAGCCTTGTGTTTTAAATATGTAGACTATATAAAATTATGAAAAATGAAAATTAAGCAAATTATGTTATTTTCATCAAATTATAGTAGAATGTATTAAAGAATAGCAATAAAATTTTATTAGTTGGGAGAATTTTGGACAAAAACTTGGGAAACCTCATATTATTTTAAACCTGGAATTATTGTCAATATCTTCTTTGTTTACTTGTCTAACACCGCGAAGCGAATTCATCTAGGCGAGAATCATCCGATCTGAGTATGTACGCTGTATGTCACTGCTCTTTTATACACTCTAAATTTTTGTAAAACATTGCATTCTATCAGTGTATGTGATTTCGATTAAGTGGAGCATTTTCACCTGTGAAGAATTTCAAAGCAGCTGTGGTGAAAATGGCGCACTTCTACAAAACATATTTCAGTTTTCTATAATTAATAAATTAAAACATACGCTTTTTTATATTAAATGATGTCATTTGCATCCGCTAAAGCATTCCACTTTTATGACCCAATCTTAAACAACATCTGTTGAAAAGTATGCGTATGATTTCATTATCGCGGAATAATACACAAACCAAACAAAAAACAATGTCATCATTCAAGAAGCTGGGTGTCGGGTTCAAATCGGGTGTCCTATAATTCATATGCCTTCATTTGTTTGTTTATAATAGCTTCATGTTTTATCAGAAATCATGTATTTATATTTTTTTTCAAAATTAGAAAAATGTTATTACACACGATTAATAAAATTGCCTTCTCTCAGCTTTTTTGATACGAATTAAGTAAATGCGGAAAAAATAAGTCACACAAATATCCTTTAAAATACATTTTTGTAAAGAGAAAGTGTTGTATCGTTTGTAAAGTAATTTTCAATAAACAAAAAATCATTTAATTGA
This sequence comes from Maratus speciosus, assembly GCA_963932465.1. NCBI lineage: Eukaryota > Metazoa > Arthropoda > Arachnida > Araneae > Salticidae > Maratus > Maratus speciosus. The sequence continues at coordinate 266,736,904 of OZ010797.1, forward strand.
TAAATAAAAATGAAATAAAACCAAAATTCACAGAGTTTTATAACGGATGATATTCTTGACATAGCCCGTATTTTAATTTCAATTATTATTATTTTTTTTTTTAAGTTTTTATTAGAAAATGGCAACAAAATATAGTAATCTACTATTTCCCTTTACTTTCAACAGAAATGGAGTACTTCAGTTGCCGCGATTACAAAAAAAGTATTAAAAACTACAAAAGAATTAACATCTCAAAAATAAATTGAGATACAGCTTTCAAACAAATAGGATTTAAAAGCACATTTTTTCCCCTATACGACGATGCAAAAATTGAGAATGTGCAATGTTTGGAAGTTCAAAAGTTTGCAGCAGCGAAAATTGTAAAACTGAATTTTAATTTTAATATGAAAGTGTTGCCATTCGCAAAATGACGTATGCGTTACTCACAGATACGTTTGCCCTTTATAATATAGATAGATAGATAGCTGCAACCGTTCGGCAATTAAGAGCGTGGGAAGGACTTTAGTGGGCACCCTGTATAATGCGTTACAAATAATGCGTTAAACATACTTATTTTACAATTAAGTAAAAAACAATTTAATGCACACATTAGAATTGTCATCGGAAAACCACATGTAGGCAAAGTTTCAGCTCAATCAGATAATTGAAAGTGGTTTAAAATTGTCTTGCAAGATTTGAACTAATATTTTATGTGGCCTTGTAAAAAAGCGTAACTGCTACGTTCCAGAAATTATAATAATATTGCATTGTCATCAGAACTACATATCCTGTGAATAGTTTCAGCTCAATCAGATTATTGAAATTGGTTTAAAATCAACTTGCAAGTTTAAACCTCAATTTTTGTGAAGCCCTGTAAAAACAATATTCTAAACAAACTTCTACGTTCTTTAAATTATAATAACATTGTATTGTCATTCAAATTGCAGATGTATTCATCGTTTCGGTTCAATAGGATAATTAATAGTTGTTTAAATTTGACTTGCAAGATTTGAACTAAACATACATGGGTCATTTTCAAAATCTGTCTATGTTTTGGAATAACAACATCAAATTTTTAGAAATAATCAGAAAGTTTTAATTTTTTCTAAATAATTACCTTACCTCATAAACATTAATATACAAGCATCAGCAGAGACCAAATTACTAATTTAACATTTTAAAACTAATTTTTAAATTTTAATGAACTTGGTAATGACATAAGTGAGCACGGTAATGACAAATTAAGCAAAATATTTTTATTTTTCCCTCAGGAATAAACGGCAGCCATTATATCTTCTGGGCCATACAATGATTTTCCATTTCTTATATAATAAAAGCAGATTAAGAAATAAAAGTTCATTTCATTATCAATTAGAAGTGGGTACGGTAAGGACGTACAAAATAATACTCACCAAAACATTCAAAATCGTTGCTTGTTTTATTGAAACTATAAAACTATTTACTCTATTCACCTAAACCTGATAACAAATTGACTTTTAAAGAGTATTTTTGCCTAGATAAAAAGGCATGTGCTGCCCTCTAAAAAATTCCAGATGAACTTTTTGTCAGAAGCATGGCAATGACACTCTTTCTTAGGACACAGTTTAAAAAAATTATTAAGAATTATAGACAAGTTTAATTAATGAAAATAAATATTTTTTAATTAGTAGCATCTTAATAAATAAAAATGTATTAAAAAAATTATAACCATCTGTTTTAAATAGAACTTAGTCAAATCTTTACCTAATAAATTGCTTGTTGGAACAACCTACGGTAATGGCATTTTGACTACAAAAGAACATATTTCTTATTTTCAAATTTTTTATAAATAACAATATGCAATAATAATATGTAAATTATCATTAAAAAAACATGATAGTTAAAATGCAATAATTAAAATTATGACATTTAATTATTTTTCGGTGCAAATGTGAAAGGACATTAAAACACGACATTTTTTGAAAATCACCCGCATACATGCACTGTAAGTTAATATGATGCTTATTTATTAATAAAAACTTAATGATTAGCATACATTTGCAGGAGCTTTTTTAATTTTTCAATACTTTAGGAATGGCATTTTGATTTAAAAAAATGCTTATTAGGGAATAATGCTGAATAATATGTTAAAAGTGAAGATAAAATTTGTAAACAACATCAAGGATCATCCAGAATTACAACCTTTGAAAAAAGCGGTTAAGCGTGTTTAATATCGCTTATTTTCAAACAAAAATGGATTAAATCTGACCTTGAAAACCTGTGACATATGTTCAGCAAACTCGCGCTTTCAAATAAAACAGAATAGTCACGACGTGCTTTCAAACTCAGAGGAAGCTAGTGTAACTTTTGAAACTCCCTCAAACCAACTGCGCAAATAGCTTCTTTACGGTCATAATTAATAGACACCTCTGATTTTTTTCGACAAAACTCGTACGGATCTTGAAAATACAGACATTCAGCTACCAGTACACGCGGTTTTGTTAAATTCCGAGATAATCGGAAAAATGAATTATGCCCACCTAGATCATCGAAACGTCCCACTGTGCGCCGTGGGAAAACTTTTATTAGTTTCGTGCTTTCGATGGGGTAATTCTTTTAATTTATTTTTTTCAAATTCTTCATCATCTCGAAACATATAGGTTTTTCTCGGGAATCATTTCGTGTGTAAGAAATTCTAATTTGGAACAGTTTCAAGAACCTTCAGATTTAGCTGCACGATTAAATTCGAGAACGATTTCTTCGGGAATTAATTTGACTTATACCGCGAATAGAATTCCTCCGTAATTATTTAATTCTACGCCAGCTGTTTCAGGACTTTTAATTTGAATAATGCAAATATCGTGCAGTTCTCCGAGTTCTCTCAAATTTATACCAGACTTCACAGTTAAGCTGAACAGTTTATTTACATGTCTCGTTTTTCTCAAACCTACTTTTAACAATTCAATGGCGACATCATAATTATTTTGTGTTAAAGCTAATCCTTGAATAGGGGAAGACGGGGTACAATGAAACAAAATTTACTATTTTTTTTTTCCTATCCACAATTTTGCATGCACAAAAATATAATTAATGCATATTTTTAATCTTGTATTTTCCCCATCTAAACAAATTTTTATTAGGTTCTAAACAATATCTTTATGCTTGAAAAATAACAAAAAATAAATGTCTTACAGTGTTTCATTGTACCCCGTATGCCGGGGTACAATGAAACACATACTGGGGTACAATGAAACACTCCAAATGATAGAAGCAATTTTCACCCAGTATAGTTTATTTTATGAAAAATGAGATAAATACAAAAACAAAACTTGATTAATAAGGAAATTAATAAAAATAGTATAGTCTAAGATGAAAAATAAGAAAATTCTATTAGTTTAAGAAATACCTTTCATTTTACATTAAATTGGTGCAAGTCAGTTTCAAAAGTTAGCATTTCTGTTTATGTTTCAGTTGATCCTGAAGGAATATGGGGTGGTAGTTTCAACAGAATGAGTTTTTTTTTAAATGTAAGTTTCTAAAAAAAAAAAAAAAAAAACCTAGGTTGGAGTCTTTATATCAAGTATTTCACATTTGACTTCATTTAAATGTATGATTTCTCCAACAGTATATATTTCCTTATGTTTTCATTTATACGGATACTGCTCGTGCCATACATGTTGTGTGTGAATATCTCATTCTTAGTACCTCGATGACCAGCTGGGCCTGGAAAAAATCTGGATCATCATCAGAGTCTGTAGCAGGCAGAGTTTTTTTTACAAAACAATCCCTTCTCAGCTTTTTTTCTCTTTCTGTTTTTTAATTGCTTAACAAGAGCATTTTTTACTGACCTGGTTAGAACAAAACTCTTTTTTTTCTGTTTTCCTACTCTTACTTCTAATATATTCTACTTACTACTTTTATTACTATAATAAAACATGTTTCATTGTACCCCGTCTGCAAGTGTTTCATTGTACCCCGCACTGAGGTTACTAAATAAAAATTTATTTTCAAACTTCTAATATTTATTTTTTTTAGTTTGGTTTTGGAGGTATGAAGACAACAACCCAAAGAAAACAATGTATAGAAAAAATAATTATTACATATAACAACAAGGAAAAATAAACAAAATTACTTTTAGTAAAGAAAGTTACTTTCAATGGCGTAAAAGCAATAATCTTCTATTGCTACTGTTGTAGAAGTCTGAATGTATCCAAATCACATCAGTAATTGGAACATATAGTTGTATAACATATATATAAACTGCAACTCTCTATGACAAATTTGACTGATTTTACAAGTAATGTTTCATTGTACCCCGTCTTCCCCTACATTTTGATGCTGTTCCTTTCAATAACTTCTTTAAACCCTTAACTTACGATTTACGTCTAAACAGCCTGGGCCCAAAACGTAAACAGGAACGCGCAGCCTTCGAGCCATTCCACGATTCGGCAAACCTACTGCTACTCGGCAAATCTCGGCTACCACTAAAATTTAATAGAGATTTTCGCCTTGTTTAATCATGAGATTTCGACGATTAAATAAGACAACACTGTAAAAAAAAAAAAAAAAAAAAAAAAAAAAAAAAAAAAAAAAAACGGAAATACTACTGGCAATCTAGACGCCAGTACTATTTCCGTTTTTTTACGGGAATTTTTACCCATAAATTACAGAAAAATTTCCGTTTTTAATCAGAAAAACTGAAATTATTTTGTAATTTTCGGGTGAAAATTCCCGTAAAAAAACGGAAATAGTACTGGCGTCTAGATTGCCAGTAGTATTTCCGTTTTTTAGTCCGTATTTTTTTACTGTGAATATGTACTATAAATTTTTAGTGGTAAGAAGAATTTACATTTGGCTCGATCACTGACTACGAGCCAGGCCCGTGATAATCAGTTTTGGCCCGAATAACAGATCACGAGTCTCACACGTTGTTCTAAGTTAAGGGGTTAAATAACTTTATTTTTCTACATTCGATAACTGTACATTTTCACGTATAGCCACTTCAAATTGCCCCAGAATTCCTGCCAATTTTCATATTTGCCGTTGACAGGATCTACAGTTAGCTTCGGCAATTTTGCATGAGAACAGTTCTTTGATTCTCCAGTTCCTGTCAACAACATAGCAGAAGAATTTATTTTACTTTCGTTACGAACATTTCGTTTAAAATGTCTATCAATTTTAGCTTTAGCTTCGTTATCTTTTCGCGATATTCCTGCTACATCTTTTTCGAATATATCTAAGTTTTCAATAAGTTTCTGAATTTCTGAATCTAACTTATAAACTTGTTCAGCAGTTTCAATTAATTGAATTTTAAGATCTTCAATTTCGTCGTTATCGATTTCGTCTCCCGCCAAATGTTTTATTATTTTATTAATAATCTTTGTTAAAGATGTTCTAAGACTCTTACGCATGCATTTAGATTTATCTAATTCACTAGGTTGCGACAGTTTCTATTTTACCTCCCGGGTTTCGGCAAAAAGAATACAAAAAAAAAGTTCGAAAAGGTTCAGAAAATACTTTAAGTAATCAATATGAATAAAAAGATAAGAAAGGTTGGATCTCACCCAATTCAGTCCCTGGTTCAGATCAATAGCTTCGATATCACTGAGACACATCTTTAACAAACGTAATTATTTATTGGGGGGGGGGCAAAATATTTATATAAATGACGAACACTACACACATTCTATTTACATAACAGGCATAAACAACAAGAACTCTCCCGCAGTCAACAGTTCTGCAGTCAAAGGTTCGACGTGCTTAGCGCCATCTGCTGGTCTTTTTCATTTCGTGACAACTTTTCGCTTTTATACGAATTTGAATATTTCCAACTGAGCGAAAAAATGCCCAGGCTGGGAATCGAACCCAGATCCTTGGCTTACAAGGCCAATGCTTTTCCGTTTAAGCTAACTGGGCCGACAACCAGCCAGCATATTTCGCTCAGAAAACCTTATTGGTAGAACATCTGGTCTGCCATGTAGACAGCTCAACAGAATAAACCGAGCCAGCATATTTCGCTCAGGTTTATTCTGTTGAGCTGTCTACATGACAGACCAGATGTTCTACCAATAAGGTTTTCTGAGCGAAATATGCTGGCTTATTTCGACGGGGGGGGGGGGGGGGGGGGGAAGGGGGCGACCGCCCCGGGCGCCGATGCCAAGGGGGGCCAAATTGAGAGAGTTTTAAACCGAAATTGTCTCGCATATTTTGACAATAAATAAAAATTGTTGATTTTTTAAATACCTTTTTTTGTGTGTGTCTGTGTGTTAATGTTTTCTTTAGTAACATTAACTTGCCGCCGATGCCAAGGGGGGCCAAATTGAGAGAGTTTTAAACCGAAATTGTCTCGCATATTTTGACAATAAATAAAAATTGTTGATTTTTTAAATACCTTTTTTTGTGTGTGTCTGTGTGTTAATGTTTTCTTTAGTAACATTAACTTGCCGCCGATGCCAAGGGGGGCCAAATTGAGAGAGTTTTAAACCGAAATTGTCTCGCATATTTTGACAATAAATAAAAATTGTTGATTTTTTAAATACCTTTTTTTGTGTGTGTCTGTGTGTTAATGTTTTCTTTAGTAAGATATTTTGTTATATCCAAATAATGAAGAAAGAAAACGCTTCTGTAAATGTTTCAAGGGAAGGCTCAACACACTTGGTGCCTAAGATAATTATGTACCTGAATTAAGGCGCAAAGTGATTAAATAGGGGGCGCCAAATCAAGAGGAGCTTTAAATCGAAATTATTTCACATACTTTGAAATTAAATAAGAATTGTTGACCTTTTCTGTTTGTGTGTGTGTGTGTGTGCGAATGTTTGGAAGAAATTCAGTGAAGGTGGAGGGAATGGAGAGATCCATAATTGTCAATCGCTGATGGAGGTTTCTAATTGTCTAGCCTCCAGTTTATAAATTTAGGCTTGTTGGCGACTAGGAGTCACATTTCTGGTATCAAAAGGAC